>NW_020868553.1:55000-69088 GCF_003789085.1 Penaeus vannamei
GCTCTCCTTACACGAGTGCCATCAGCAGTGCCATTCTGTCACTCCAAGAAACGTCGAAAATACAGATGCTGAAGAGACGATGGTGGAAGGAGAAAAACAGGTCTGACAAGTGTGCGAAGGAGAAGGTAATGTTGTTATTATTGGTGTTTCTATTTCGTTTTTCTTTTTTCTTTTTTTTTTTGTTATTTATTATCATCTTTTAATATTTTTGTAAGATTGGTGTGTGTGCGTGTGTGTTAGTGTGTGTGTGTGTGTGTGTGTGTGTGTGTGTGTGTGTGTGTGTGTGTGTGTGTGTGTGTGTGTGTGTGTGTGTGTGTGTGTGTGTGTGTGTGTGTGTGTGTGTGTGTGTGTGTGTGTGTGTGTGTGTGTGTGTGTGTGTGTGTGTGTGTGTGTGTGTGCGTGTGTGTGTGTGTGTGTGAGTGCGTGCGTGCGTTCACTACCCATTAATTCTGATTGTGCATTTCTTTTCACATGTTATGAAATACCAATGAATGAAACATCTTTTTATTCTTAGCATCATAATGTTGGAACTGCGTGTGTTGCAGCATATCCTACCACAGAGAGGATTGCATTAAACATGTAATAAACTATTCCATATATATATGCTTTGTTCGATAGGCTGTTGCTGTGTGATAAATTTCTTATGAATGCAAAATCATTTTTCATATCTACATATCTTTCCATCATTATATTTTCCATCCACCCCCATTCCATCCTTATTCCTACAACCACCCTCACTCTCACCACCCCTGCCACCACCACCCACCACCACTTTCACCACCCCAACATCATCACCGCCATCCTCACTCTCACCACCACCCACCAAACTATCACCACCACCACTACACCACCACCCTCACTCTCACCACCTACCACCACCACACCCCTATCACCACCCACCCTCACTCTCACCACCCCTCCACCACCCCACCCACCCTCACCACCAACATCATCACCACAACATCATCACCATCCTCCATCTCACTCTCACCACCACCCACCAAACTATCACATACACCTCATCACCACCCCTATCACACCACCCTCACTCCCCACCCTTACCGCCCCAATCACCCCATCGTCCGCCCATCCCCGCAGGAGGAGGCGGGCGGCAGCAGCATGGCGAGTGAACTGAACTTATCGAACGTGGGCGGTGTCTTCGTGGTGCTCCTCGGGGGGATGGGGCTGGCGCTGGTCGTGGCGCTGGCGGAGTTCGTCCTCGAGTGCTGGGACATCTCGAAGGAGGATGAGGTAGGGGGTGTGTTCGCTCCGTGTGTAGAGGGAAGAAGGGAGTGTCGATATAGAGGAAAAAAGGGATGTGTAAAGGGATGAGGATGATGCAATGCCTGGTGATAGATTTAGGTTAGGCTTAGAAGAGTGGTATTCTGTAGGGATGATGATAGTGATTATTGAATAATACGATCGTTAAATGATCTTATTTTCTTTTTTTCTCAACAGAAATCAATAATATCAGTCCTGAGTGAGGAGTTGTGTTTCGTCTTTCAATGCAAAGGGTCAACGAAACCTGTCAGGAAGAAAATAGAGTCAGAGACGCCAACAGTTGACAACTTGTACAGCTCTGATGTATACAACTGTAGCGGCAGAAATCAGCATACCTGATTACCAGATGTGGCGTCAGCCTCTGACGTCACAGTCGACCATCACCCCGACCAGTGGCCGATTCCCAGCTACGTGCCCCCACCCCCCTCACCCGTCGCCAACCTGAATGCATCGACGGTCAACCAGAACACATCCACGCTCAGCCAGAACTCATCCACCGTGGCCAGCCAGAATTTCTCGTCCTCGCCCTTCTTCACGCCGGACCGAAAGCCTTCGCTCTCGCCCGCGACAGACCAGGGCGAGGATCTTCTAGAAGCCGAGGGCGTGAGGCAAAGGAAGAACTGGTAACGGCGGCCGGCCTCTACTTGCGCGGTGCGAGGAGCTGCGGACTCTGGGGCACAAAGTACACTCCATATATATATATATATATATATATATTATATATATATATATATATATATATATATATATATATATATATATATTATATATATATATAACCTTTTTCTTTTGTTCCATAAAGTTTCTTAATCTTTCTTCTCTAGCTTATTAAAAATCTATTTTCTGTTGGATCTGATATTTACAAGAATATTATATTCATACATTTATCCAAATCAATATCCGGTATCAAATCACGTGCAAATTTGAATTTGATACTGACAAACAGATGTGTTTATGCGTTGCTTGAAAAAAAAATATGCTTCATTCATTGTTTACATTATGTTACTTCTGGATACCTATACTATACTAATAGTAATATTTTACATATAAGACTATTTTGCATATGCTGTGACAAGAAGCTCTATGTGAGAATCAGTCACCTTTTTGAGACAATCCATCGGGCTTGTAGAACATGCATTGGCACTGTTAACACACAGGCCCACATAGTAGATATAAACGAGACAAAATGGCCTGCAACACCACCGTATGCATCCGTGGTTGTTAGGAGACTAATGAAATAATGCAAGATACAATGGCAATACATATAATAGTGTACATACAATGCCAATTCAACGCCCGTGACAAGCCGAGACAGCTCTACGTACCTACGGATTATGTACCGTGTCTCCTAGTTATGTAGCGGTCGACACAGCACAGCGAAACAGCAGATGAGAACACATGCCTAACCTACAGATGCCAGATGTGATGCGTTTCCCTTGCCACATGGCGCATCCTCACGAAGAAGACGTCAGTGCTACTTACATCTAGCGCACACTTATTTTTTTATGTACAGTTTAAAAAAAAAGGATCGTCTATTCAACTCTCTGCTACTGCTGTGACATGCCTCCTTCCCTCCCTCCCTCCCTCTCCTCCTCCTCCTCCTCCCTCTCCCCTCCTCCTCCTCCACTCCTCCTCCTCCTCCTCCTCCTCCCCTCCTCTCCTCCTCCCTCCTCCACTCCTCCTCCCTTCCCCCTCCTCCTCCTCCTCCTCCTACCCATCCCAGCCCGCTACCTGTACCTCACCAAAAGCGACCCTGAAACTCCTCAGAACAATGGTCTCCCAATACCCCCATGATAAGTGACCTTCTTTAAGGATTCAGTGTCTATGAAATTCCAGTGTACATGAGTGGAACATATAGCTTGTCATATAGGTTATTTTGTGTGCGTAGGATGTACATCTATGCGCATTATGTATACATGCACAGACGCACGTGTACTCACATATATTTGTAAGTTTGTAATTACACACATCAGCTTAATGAACACCCAAACATACACTTGCCCTGAGTATATACCCATAACATATGAGCTAGTCCTTCTGTTAACGGACATTATAGCAAACACTTTACACTATTCGCACCAGTATGTGTTGCTGTAACACGTGTACACGTATTTTCAATTTCAAAGTCCTTTTTTGTGTGAATTATTTTGTACATTGCATATTTACAAATCCTTGTGTAAATGATATAGTCTTGTTATTCTTATATGTAGTTCAAAAGATGGTATCGTAGATGAGCGTAGAAGTCAGCGAGTACACAAGCAGCGTAAGAATTGTTTCACCGAGTTCATTTGGTTACAACGTCGATGTCTTCGTTAAGCGACTGTGTCCTAACGCACCTTAACAGAGAGAGATTTAAGAAAAAACACAACTATAGAAAAATAATAATAAAAAAAGCTTTCGATGTATGTTTTCTTCCCAAGGAATATTAGTCGATATGTTTTGTGTCGTATCATGTTTGTTTACATCGCTCCACGTGGCCATCATGCATTTCGTTGGGCTCAGTGTCCGAATCTTTCTGAATGATGGGTTTTCATTCTGGTGCGTGTATGGTGGTCTGATGTTTTCATTCCCCATTCATATGTTATCACTCACTCATTCATTCATATTAGTTGCATCAGTCCCTCTCGGACCCTATCGATAAATTCCACAAATTTGGTTAATTTCTTCCATACCTCGTCACTGACTTGTTATTCATAACTCACTCATCATCATGATCATTCACCTCATATTACTTTAAACTTCATTATCACTGTCTCATATCATTTCTTTCCTTGCATAATGAAATCCATCGTTAATAAGAGTATTATTTCTCACCTGGTGTTAGACTTGGTGGCATCCTGTACCAAAGCCACCTGATGTACTTGGCCATCATTGGTTTACAGTATTCGTCACCACTCATTGCCGTGTCTGTGTAAATTGCTTTGACGTTAATGTTGTCAGAGTGATGACAAAGAAAACGCTTTAGATTTGATTGTCTATTGCTATAATTTTTTATCATTATTATAGATAACTTTATGTATTAAAAAGTGGTACTGAAGAGTTCTCTGCGTTTTGTACCACAAAGGGACAGACACTCGTTCTGTGACACAGCCTCTCTGATTTAAATTCTGGTTTGTTTCGTCGCTGGCTCTTAAGAACTGACAAAGTGGCTGGCGTTAACCTATCGAACCAGTTATGTACTTGAAAGAAAACAACATTTTTGCAAGGAATCTTTATTTAAGGAACCTTTAGTATAATAAACCTGAAGAAATACACGGACTGTGTTTCATTGACATTACTGTTAACACAACTGTTCTGATTCAAGCAAAATGCAGTCAGGTACACCTATATTATATTCAGGTACACGATCCAACTAGATAACAACTGTGTTTATGCTGAAAAATAAAATAATGAAAAAATAAGAAGATAAAATATTAGACCAAGTGCGTCAAACAAGAGGGAGAGGGCAGTTGCCCCCTCAAAACTATGCCCCGCTAAAGGTCTGGGTATCAATTTTATTTTTTAAGACTAAATCACACATATATAAATCTGATTTAGCTTTAAGATGTCCCTAGAAATGTTCATTTCACTTCACTCGCCACCGCCTCCCCCAAAGAAAAATCTGAAATGACGCCGTTACATTAGATCCTTATTATTTTGAAAATGTAAATTTCGTTTACAAACTGTTTACTAATGCAAAACAGATTTGTCTGGATGATTAGCATTCTTTGGCAAAGGAAATATTTTACCTCAGCATGTCCCGATCAGGTTCGATTAATAGTAGTAATATGATAACAAAAATAATGATAGTGATAATAGTAATGATAATGATAATAGTAATGATAATGATAGTAATGATAATTTTAACTATAAGAGTAATGATAATGATACTAATGATAATTGTAACAATGATAGCAATGATAATTATTAAATGACAACAATAATAATAAATATTATGATAATAATAAATGTAATAATAATAGTAATGATAATAATGATGAAAATAATTATGATAATAGTTACAACAGTAATGATAATAATGATATTAATAGTTACAATAGTAATGATAATGATAATATCAGTAATGATAATGAAGGTGGTAATAATAGTGGTTTACAAGTAATTACATGAATAAGTAAAAAAGTCAAACAAACAAACACTGCTGACATCTGTCGAGAGATTTGAGAATGACGCTGAATCATAGAGGAAACTTTCCATATCTTTTTGTAATAAGTACTTTTTCCCTTTATATATTTTCTTTGGATTTCCTTTGGGGTGATACCTTCTCAACAATGTGATTGTCAGGTATAGCAGATATATATATAAAGGTAATTCATTCACAGTTATTTGTTTTGACGCCATATTCCGTTTTCTTTACTAAGGATGATGGGTGACTAACGTAATTTATAAAATTCAAATATAAACATGCATTAATTGTTTGACTGTTTATTCTACCTTTTCGTTTTATTATAATGATTAACAAATCTCATTATGCATTGTTAGATTACTTTTTTATATTTGTTCTTATTGGTAATCCTTTAAATATCTGAATAAGAAAAGATAATGATGCAGTTCACTAATGCATTAGTATCTTATCTGTCAAATCTATCAAGATTTTAATAGTTTCGCTTTTCATTTTTTGTGTATTTCTTACCCTGTACCTTTACCTTTTATTCATGTGTTTATTATTTTTATTTGTCAGATACTTTTGCAGATTTATTAGTAATTCACAATTCTAGGGGCATCTACGCCATGTTTCAGTACACACACACACACACACACACACACACCACACACACACACACACACACACACACACACACACACACACACACACACACACACACACACACACACACACACACACACACACACACACACACACACACACACACAACACACATATACACTTACAGTCGATATCAGTTTATGACACACTCAACAGAAGAAGTGTTGCAAAGTGTTTACATGTTGCTGTTATGAGTCATAAATAAAGAAATCTAAAGAATATGAATGTGAAAAAATGATAATCTATCTATCTATCTACCTATATATATATATATATTATATATATATATATATATATATATATATATATATATATATATTATATATATATATATATATATATATATATATATAATATATATATATATATATATATATATATATATGCCTGCGTGTGTGTGTGTGTGTGTGTGTGTATAGACATATATTGGGTTAGATTAAATTCTTAAACCATAGATAAAAACATCTGTATTGTTTTATGCTTTGTCATAAAATATGAGATAAAGCAGAATGAAACCATTAAAAATAGTCTCAGCCAAAGTGCATAATCTTGTCATAAAAGATCATAAACAAATGAAAAACAAAACGGCAACGGAAAAGCTGTAACGAAAACAAAATACAACAAAATAAAAGTCAATTTTAGAGAAAATAAATAAAAAAAACAAGAACTTGAAATTAAGAGAAACGACAGATTTTACAAAATCAAAACAAATGCATATCCTTTGTGAGTATCAAATTATATAAGCAAAACCACATAATATAAGCACAAAACTTCCTTGATAAATATCTTTCATAATTACAGTGACCAGCTATTGTCACAGAGAATAAGAAAAAAAAAAAATTAAAATAATTATCATTTTACGGAAATATCATTTAATATTATATATATATATATATATATATATATATATATATATATATATATATATATGTGTGTGTGTGTGTGTGTGTGTTGTGTGTGTGTGTGTGTGTGTGTGTGTGTGTGTGTTGTGTGTGTGTGTGTGTGTGTGTATAGTATACACACACACACACACACACATACACACACAACACACACACACACACACACACACACACACACACACACACACACACACACACACACACACACACCACACACACACACCACACTCACTCACTCACACACACTTTGGTAGTAAGGGGAATTAGACGTGAAGGATATTCATGCGTTGAAGTAGAACAGGCTGTCAAGCAGAGAGGAGGATGTGTAAGAAAAGTCTCTTGGAGCAGATAAAGGATGGCTAATAAGAAAGGATATGACGAGCGTGAGATAAGGAATTAGGCGGAGGGGGTGTAGTATCAGGAGGTGGAGGATCTGGGGAAGGGCATAGTTAAGGCATAAGGGATTCACGTGTGTAAGAGTGGATAGGGGGGATGGAGGAGGGTTAATGTAGGTGTAGTTGAGCTGAGGGATGGTGAGGTAAGTGAGGGAATGGGAGGGGGGTTGGAGGAATATGAGTAGGAGGAGGATGGATATCAGCAGTCATTTTGAGTGTGGAGGGAGCGGGGGGGGGGTAGGTGAGGGATTTCGGTGTTATTTTGTGCCTGGCATATAGTTTTGAATATTTTCCATAGTTTATGCAGCGGAGTTAGTTAGAAAGTTTTGTGAGACAAAGATTTTCTTATGAGGGGGGAAGAGGAGACTGGTGTCTGATGAGTAAAGGCATAGGTAGGTGGGGGTGAGTGTGCGGTAGGGGAAGAAGGGGTGGAACGTTTAGTCTGTCTGCTGCGGGTAGTGCGGGGAGGGAGATGGGAAGGTGGTGGGGCTGTATTGGAGTGTCTGGATTTAGTGACAAAAGAATTTGAAGTTGAAGTGGGGAAGTAAGTAGGTATAGGCGAGGGTGCGGGAACACCTTGGGAGGGAGGGGGAGGGGCAGAGCGAGCGACATTACTAGAGTTGGGAGTACGAGAGAAACCTCGTCGACGCGCTTCCTGTTTGGCTTCACGCAGAGTGAGACAAAGTTTGTATCTGAGAGTTGCCATCCCAGACTCAAACTTGTAGGTGGGACAGCCTCTTTGAAATACATTGTGGGGGCTGCCGCAGTCAGCACAGGTGCGTGATTGTGCAGAGTAGTTTGATCGGTTGTGGCCAGGTTGGGCACATAGTGGGTATCGGTCTGTGGAGCAGCAGTGTTTGGCAGGATGATGAAAACGCCAACAGGTTTGACATTGACGGGGAGGAGGTTGGTATGGTCGAACAAGGAGAGATTGTCCGCCAATGTAGATATGAAAGGGAAGGTTATGTCTCCGGAAAGTAATTTTGGCAATGTTGATCGGTTTCTTTCGATGACCTCAAGGAGGAATGGAGTAGCACTGTGCTGATATCATATCACGGTCTTTGAGGCAGGCGAGTAAGTCATCACAGTCTGACCAATCGGCATCCATAGGGCAGTTTGTTGGGGAGATAAGAGACAGTTCCGGTACAAGTATTAAGAGTTGGATGAGGTTCTGCAGGAATGGGGTTGCCAGAAAGATCAGTTAGGTTTGATAATGCTGTAGCTTCCGTTTCAGATGTAACTGTAACGAGACTGAAACGATTGATTCGGGTACGGAAAGGGACTCTGCCCACTTGCCTTTGGATTCATCTTTGAAAGAGAAGAGTGTTGTCAGAGTAAGGAGCTGGGGGGGGGGTCATGAAAAAGTGGTTCCATCTGACTGGGCTAAATAGAGTATTTAAGATATTTGTAGAGTTTGGGATGGTAGAAGGAAGGGGACGTGTGGAAGAGGGAGTATTGTTAAGGGGGGTAGTATTACGGAGAGATGGAGAATAAGGCTGTAAGGTAGCAATAAGGTAGGATGGAGTAATTGATGAAGAAGGTTGCAAGGGTAGAATTGATGAAGTTGAGGAAGTAGGGAGAGTAGGGATATTTTCTGGAGATCGAGTCTCGACTTGGGTGGATAGTGGACTAGCAGGCACTGATGGGTAGTAGTTGCAGTCGTGGTCAAAGCAGAGCCTGGGGTTGGGGAGCCGGGAGAGTTTGAATTGGTGGGGCTATTTGATGAAGGGGCAAGCCTCATTGCCCCGAATAAGGGTATTACGTCTTTATTACTGGCCATGGGAAGATTTGGCTATGTTGTGGAAATAGACAGTCCATCCCTCAGGGTCTCCTTGAGAGGTAAGGGCTAGACAACTAAAACAGGGGAATGCCGTGCCCATGGTTCCCTCGGGCCGTTCAGAGCTGGCACAAAGTCATCCTTTCAGCACGGCTCTTACACCTTAGGAAGTAGATAGTAGAAGGGGTTGGAGAAGGGACAGAAACGAAAGAGCAAGAGCGAGAAAAAAACATACAAAATTAGTTGAGTCGAGGACTGAGTTCCAAGGTAGGGGAGATCCCCAGCATTGGATCCCAGTCCCCGTCTCCTAAGCCCCCCCCACGACAACAACGGGCAAGGGATCGGGGTTCCCCACAATGTGTAGGCCTATTTATCACGTCTGACCAAGATAAAACATTCACCCCATGATTTTTACACGGCGCCAAGATTAGATGTGCGCTAGATTTTTTTTTTTAACGGCGCATAAGTTTATAGTCTTGTCGATCAGCAAAGGTGAAGGTCTATTGTTGACAAATGCTTTTCGATCAAGCCGTATGGAGATCGGGAAGTGAGTGGATCGCGTCCGCCAGTTACATATACGCACAGCTACAAAAAAAAAAAAAATAAAAAAAAAAAAAAATAAAAAAAAAAAAAAAAACTATCGTTAGGAGGCGTGTCGAAACAATCAATAATGAACAGAGTGGGTAATGGAGTTCGAATTGTCTCGTTCTGATTCGTAATGTAACGAATAGTTGTTCTGGAATTTATATGTATTGTGATTTTATTCCCGTAAAGGATGGAATATGCCCTGCAATATTCAGAAAAGCCAAAGGCCTTCTGGGATAAACTGAACTTTTGCAAAATTTTCTTCTAAAGGTTCCATTGTCAACGAAACGCCAGGTAGGAAACGACACCATCCCGTCCCTCCTATTCTCAACTTTCCCTCACTCGATATTTTAAAGAAAAAGGTTTGTTTCAATATAAATGAACTCTTAAACATTTTTATATGTATGTGTCTAATGCAGTATTATCATTTAACAAATTTGAACCAGAGAATGTCAGCGCGGGCAGGAGTGACCGAATCACCGCTGGTTGTTCGGATGGATGCATGCAAATGGCGTTAGGAGCTGGATGTCGGCCCTTCATATTTACTGGAAGCAGATATGTAGAAATACTTGAGGTTTTCACAGTCGGTCTATGGTGTTTCCTGAAACAATCCCATTTACACCAACTGTGTATATGGGATTGTGACATCCGGCTGTGGCCACATCCACACCAGATCTCCGGATCTCAACTCAGTAGAAAAGTATGGGCGGCCATGTCAAGATGCATGCGGGATCACCACACTCGCAATCGTGTCGCAGCTGAAAATAAAGCCTTGCAATTATGGGAGCGACTACGATGTGCGCGAGGCAGTGCCTTGGCAGGCGAGTTAGTGGCGCCTGTGCCTCGACGCTTGAATAGTGTTTCGGCAGCAGGGAACACAAAATAATAACCGAACACATTGCCAGTATCTGATTAACCTTTTGTTTATGGAATATAACAGTTGATAGATAATATAATAGCAATAATGCGTGCGAGAAGCACCTGTCATGGCAATATCTGGCAACATCGTTTTAAAATATTAAGAAAGCTTATTGATTAGTGACAGAGAATTATACCATATTATAAATTACCTTCGAATTTATAGCCTTTTCATTCGTGATATACGTGTGGTTTATATACATATATACCCAGTAGTTGGAAAATCAGGGCTACCAACAGTTCCGTAGCGTTAACAACTATATTTCAATAGTATCATTGCTTGTGTATGTACATATATATAATACATATACATATACATATACATATACATATACATATACGCATACGCATATACGCATACACGCATACACGCATACACGCATACACGCATATACGCATATACACATATACACATATACACATATACACATTTACATATACACATATATACATATATACATATATACATATATACATGTACATGTACACATATATAATATATATACATATATAATAAATAAATAAATAAATAAATAAATAAAATGTATATATATATATATATATATATATATATATATATATATATATATATATATATATATATATATTATATATATATATATATATATATATTATATATTGCAAATCATTTTAATCACTTTTAAGCTATAAAATGATGTAAAATTAAGAAAAATGAATGATCACAATAAAAGATCCTGGAAAAAAATGTTCAGATTTCGATAAAATTGTGAAAGGAGCTTGGACGTCTTGAGTTCAATGACATGAGAATTACATAAAAGACAAATATTACTCTTATCATTACTTGGTCATATGTTTTCTAAAAAAATATTTATTAATTTTTCTCTTCTTTGCATACTGGCATAAACTGAAGATGCTTACTTTCATCATTTAATAATGTTCTTTCTTTCCGTTCAATAATAAATATATTTTGTGGCAAGCCTATCATGTATGTACTTTAACATATTTCTATATACTGTATATACTGATATAACATGTATATGATTACAATTGTCTATGGTTTCTGTAACTGGTATGGTGCATCCACGGTTATTTTGTATCTCCCAAGCATGGATTATGCTACAGGAAGCTGAGGAAGTAGGGATAAGGACTACTGAAGCCAATAGGATTCTCAATCTTAAGATATCTATGAGTACATGGCCCTTTCTTACTGTTTAGAAAATCAGAACTGAGAGCAGTACTGTGTATGTGACAACGAAGGTGTCTGCATACTTGCTATTTCAATGTGAATGTCTACAAATCTTTAAACAGCCTGAAAAGCACGTTGTAAGCCACAAACAACTGCTTTGATTTTACAGTCTTTGTTGGAAATAGTAACAGTAAAGTCATGTTATTTCTTTGTGGGCCATTTCATAATTGCAGTACTCCTGAGTTGTTGCCCTTTAAAATATTCTTATTCTTTAACAATAACTGTCAATAAAACATATTCCACATCATTTTAAAATTTACAGCCTTTTCAGTTATCAAATACATATGTTTTGTAGTGTTCGGCAAGTTAACATACGTTGACCCAAGATATGTATCTACTCTCAGCAGTACATTTCAGTGAAAATGAATGCATGTAAACATGATATCAAATACCTTGTTATGTCTCTTTTTGTAATTTCATGTTTTGACTGTTTTTTAAGGTTGTCTGAAAATCAGCAGTGTCCACCAAAGCACTATCTTGACTGAATTTTACTTACATTTTTTTTTTTTTTTATGAGATGTCCATATGATAATACCTCTGAACTAATCATTCCTTAATACACAAAATATCACCTTCAAAACTAAGGAAAATGATTTTTACCAAGCACTGTTGTCAAACATGTTTATTAAGAAGTTACAAACTATGACCTATCTTTGTCCTCTCATGTATAAGAAGACAAAAGACAAGAATAAAGTAACAAGGAATGTCTTCTAACCCAGGCTGCTTAATTTTTAGATATTCAATGAAGAACATATCACTTTGATTCTCAGTGATATTCCTAAGATCCATGTACTAAAGGAGCAGATGCTCTCTGCTTTTCCAATAATGAGGTCACAAGTACATAAATTAGAACACATTCTGTCACAGAAAAATAAAATCTTGCTGGATAGAGAGAAATAACAAATAACATGAGTGATAGAGTCACATACCTGGCTTGTGTTTTAAGCTAATATTATGAAAAAAATGCATCCATTGCCTTTTTCTATCAAGTATAACCTGAAACATGGACAATGAAATTCAATAACAAAAAAACCTGCAGGAGTGTGAGCACAAAGATCAACAGAAAGGAAAACACCATAATGCCGCCATACTGCATATGTACATAACAATGTTGAAGCCTTAGAATGTATTGATGTATCATCAACTCTTTCCGTAGTGTTGATCACCAGCTGGTCAAGAAGCCTTAAGACCAAATGGGCTGATTGTGTCACTTGGTATAGGTAACCCAAAAATCTATATTCCAAAATATACAAACTACATCATACAGGAGGTTAGCACTCCCCATACATAGTAAATGTTATATTAAAATTTCTGTAATTCTATACGGTTGTTGTCTCAGGAGAACATAGCCTTACGCTACTATGGATTGGCATTCATCCCCGCAACTATTTTTAACATTCAACAAAATGCACACAATCACACGTTTAGGGGTGGAAGGGTAGGACTGCAGCTGCAACTGATGTGGAAGTCTTGCTATGGTACACTCTTTTATCTCTTAGGATTCTTTTCCCTTAAGTGCAGTGAAAAAATACACAAATCTTCAGTAAACTTAGAAGCCATCTATACTGGAGTTGTACCAATGCACCATTAAAGTTATTAACAATATGAGAACAGCTATTCTCACTTTGATGTTTGATCACAATAAGTTCAATGTTCCACTAGGATAACGCAAGTTTTGCTATTAAATAATTTTTGAAATGGCCAGCCTTCAGCCTGAAGATAAATCACACAGACCTTCGTTTTAAAAATATATATATTCATTCATAAAGTAGAACAAGAGTACTCCACTACGTAAAATATGACTTCTAGATAAGGGTCCACAAGTCTTCAACTAGATTACAGACTTTTATTTTTGCAATATTTCAGTGAAATGAATACAAAACATGCTGATTTAACAAAAATGTAATTACCTCTAATAAATATTTAAACAAAGAAAACATAAATCTCCAAAAACAAAACTGAAAATTTAGTAATAGACCTTATACTTGAGATTTTGCAATATGCAGCTAGCTGTAATATAAAAAGATCAAATAAAATATACAGACATACATCGATACACATTACTTCTTTGACAATTCATTGGATAGCCAGTCCAGACCTTCATACAAACCCTGTCCTTGAACTGCACACGTTGCTTGGATATACCACTGGAACAAGAGGAAAATCAAATGTTTAATATCACACGCAAGTTTAATCTTACTCAGAAGAATTAAATTTCAACAGTTTAATATCAC
>NW_020868553.1:110459-115459 GCF_003789085.1 Penaeus vannamei
TATAATACTATACGTAATATAATATATATTAAGTCTAACAAAGATATAGTGTATGAGTTATAGCTATATACCATATGTACATATATAGTATATTATACTATAATAGTATATGTATGTATGTATATAATATATATATATATATATATATATAAGTATGTATATATAACGGGGTATTATAATACATATATAGGATATAAATGTCGTATGTAATATATGCATATATATATATAGATATATATACATATACACTAACGCATATATCTGTATGCATATATATATAGTATCTAGATAATATGCCGTATCTATATATTGATATGTTTATATGTATATAATATATGTATACTATTATATATATATATATATACCTATAATACACATATACATATACTATATCATATCGTAAATAGCTTATTTATATATAGTAATACAATATATATACTATACATAGCAATAATATATTTATATGTATTATATAATATAGTAGTAATAATACAATTCAGTGGTATACTATATATATATAATCGATATATTAAGATAGTTAGTATATAGGTATTATATTATAGTATACCACCAGACTACACAAACAGCATGGCCGACAATCACACACACACATACTTATAGCATACATACATAATATTATATAATATAGTATATAGTATATATAATATGCTATATCAATATTAGTAGACTGTGTGTTGTGTGTTGTGTGGTGTGTGGGTGTGTGTGTGTGTGGTGTGTGTGTGTGTGGTGTGTGTGTGTGTGCGTGTGTGTGTGGTGTGTGTGTGTGTGTGTGGTGTGTGTGTGTGGGGTGTGTGTGTGTTGTGTGTGTGTGTGTGTGTGTCGTGCGCGCACGCGCGTGTGTGTAGTGAATGTCGTTGTATGTACAAGCTACACAGAAAAATATCGTTCAGAAAATATGCTAAACTATTCTGAACAACAAGCAACGATACTTTAAAAAAATACTTAATGCGATGAAACTGTTGGTATCTATGATATTCCATTTTTGGATATGTGTGGCCTATATGAGTATTGCAAAGCATATTTCATCTCCAATGGAAATAAAAGCATCATCTCGCAGTGAATCCACGTGAATTCCGGAACGACTTTTTGAATGAATCAGAACAAGACAAATACGAAAGACAAAATACCAACCCTTCCGTAACATAAGGTTCTATTCGTTATTGTGTTTCGACACTCCTCCAAACGATAGATTTCTGAGGAGCTGTACACACGCACAGTCAGATGACAGAAGGTGAGGATTGTGAGTGTTGGCGGCACAAGATCATTGCCTTTAAAGACGATAGTGAAGCAAG
Organism: Penaeus vannamei; assembly: GCF_003789085.1. Classification (NCBI taxonomy): domain Eukaryota; kingdom Metazoa; phylum Arthropoda; class Malacostraca; order Decapoda; family Penaeidae; genus Penaeus; species Penaeus vannamei. The sequence continues at coordinate 111,773 of NW_020868553.1, forward strand.
GATGGTCGGGTAGATGGGTAGGGTGCTTAAAATGTTCGCTTTTTAATGTGTATTAAAAGCGTATTGCGATAACCTTGCCGTCACCATTATCAGCACAGTTAGGCAACCGCATTCATTTCTGTCACATGTCATATATTTCGTGAACGCTGTAATGTTTATGAGAGAGGACAGAAGCGTAAATCGGCTGAAACTGAAAGCACGAGACAAAAGAAGAATCGCCTAAAGGAAGAGATAAAGCCCGATTAGAAAACGGTAGCATTTTGAGTTGCATCAAATGGTGTCATTTGCACTCCAAATATTGCCATCTTTAAATCATTCTGGTCTGGTGCTCTCTGTTTCTACTTCCGAAATCCGAATTCCCCTTTTCATTCACGCCCTCCAGTCACACGCCTTCTGGTGGGCTTCCTTAAACGACTCAACCTGTTTTCTACTCCACAGCAGGTCATACAAATATATGACTTGTCCATTCTCATCTCTCCTCTCTGCTGCACTGAAGCGCACTTTCTCAATTTCTAAATGTTCATCCACTATGTTCAACCCACATTTCCCCACCTGATATGTCTTCTAAGGCACAATGAGAATAAGGTTTTGATGAGATGGAGAACAAACCTTCATGTAGTAACAGCTTCTTGTTTTTGAAACGCCATTCTATTCGAACAATCAAGTATTCAGACATGACTCCTAGTGAAATAGGAANTATATTTTTTTTTTTTTTTTACTTTTCCTCTTTCGCTCTCTCTCTCTTTCTTTCTCTTTTTCTTTCTCTCTTTTTTTGTGTGTACGTCCGTGCTTTATTGTAGTTCGTATGACGCAAGAACCGTCGGGCCTCGAGCGTGTTGCTGCGCCCAGGTTGTCCGGCCCGCCCTCCGCTATGCAAATGCGCTCTCCCTCTGTCTGTCTCAATCTCTATCTATCTATCTATCTATCTATCAAGCAATTCGTTTTTCTTTCTTCTCTTCTTCATTACTTTCCATCCCTTCCTTCTTTCCTTCAATCCTTACAACCTTCTTCATTTCCTTCCTCTTTCCTTCCTCTTTCCTTCCTTCCTTCCTCCCCCTCCCCCCCTCCTCCCCCTTCCTTCCTCCCTCCCATCCTTCCATCCTTCCATCCTCTCTCCCTCCCTTTCCTCCCCCCCTTTTTCCTTCTCCGCCCCCCCCCTCCCCTCCGTCTCCCTACCATCCAAAATGCGTAGATGTGTGTCATGATCTGGTTGGACGCAGGGGGGGGGGGGAGGGAAGGAGGGAGACAGATGACCCTGGAGCGCGTGGAGGGCGTGTGCGTATGTTTCGAAAAAGGGGGAGAGGGGGAGGGCAGGAGGGGAAGAAGGAAGAGGGTGAGGGGAGGGGAGGGGAGGAAGAAGGGTGAGGGCAGGGGAAGGGGGAGGAGGGTCAGGCAAGGAGAGGGGCAAGGGAGGAGGGAGGGGATCGGCAGGGGGGAGAGGGGGGCAGGAGATGCTATTCAATTCGTATGGGGAGGTCTGAGGCGTGTGCCACCAGGGTCACTGTTGGGGGAAGCGGGGGTTGGCGGCCAGGTGGAGGCAGGAGGGGGGAGAGGAAAGGGGGTGTCCATGTATGGAAAAGTTGGTCATTTACACAATAGGTCCAGGGGATAGTCCACCTCCTCCCCCCCCCCTCCCCTCCTCCTCCTCCTTCCTCCTTCCTCTTCTGACTTCTGCAGACCCCCTCCTTATCCTTTCTGCTCCTCTTTTTTTTCTTTCTTTCTTCCCTCCATCTCTCCTCCTTTTTCTTTTTCTTCTGCCCTCCTGTTTTTCCTCCTTTACCCTCCATCTTTCCTACTCTTCATCGTCTTTCTCTTCCACTTCCTCTTTTATTATTATTATTATTATGTTCTTTATTATTTCTTTTATCTATTATTATTATTATTATTATTATTATTATTATTATTAATTATTGCTATTATTATTGTTATTATATCAGCATTATATTATCATCATCATCAGTAACATTATTCATCCCAGCCACCTTTATCTTCTCCCCCCCCCCCTCCCCCTCCACTTATCCCGAAGTCCGGATGTCGCAGCGCATTTTTTCAGCGTCCCGGCGAGCGCTTATCTCGACCGTATCTCACGCGTATATTATAATCTTTTTTATCTTATGCGTATCTGTGTGTGGTGGACGTGGGGGTCAGGGAGGGGTTTGGGGGGAGGTGGAGGCTGCAGGTGTTGCAGTTCCGCTTCTGAGAGCCACCTGCAAGGTCGACCTCCGTGCATAAGCAGGTCACGTGGAGGTCGAACTGCCGAAACAATAACGAGGACGACATCGAAATAATGACGGTGATAATGGTGAATAGATGAGGAAGATGTCAAAATGTTGATGATGATGTTGATAAAGGTGATAAATGGATTAAAAAAACGGCTTCATGATTATGGAAATGATGATGAAGACGATGGCGATAGAGACATGAAAACCATTAAAATGACTATGCCAATAATGATAAGAAATAATCAAATAGATAGACAAAATGTTGATAATAGATAGATATAAAAATATACATCAACGTAATGATAGATATGATGATAATGAACAGACAGAAGTTTTTTTTTATGGCAAATGTTGACAATAGATAAAAAAAAACATAAACGTAACAATAAAGTAATAATAATGAATAAGGAGATAGCATATTAGTCATAGTGGGTTGTGGAGAGGGCAGTGACCAGGTTGCTGGGTGATCCGTTGCATATTTGGCTGATTTGTGTAATTATGTGATGATGGTGGGGATTTTAGGATGTTTATGCATTGTGCTATTTAGAGGGAAAAGTGGCGGGTGGAAGAGAGGGCGAGAGAGAGGGAGAGAGGAAGAGGGAGTAGGGAAGGGAGATGGAGAGGAGGGGGAAGGAAGGAGAGGGAGAGGGAGAATAAAGGAGATTATTAGAAGGATGCAGGGAGGGGGAGAGAGAGAGAGAGAGAGAAGGGAGGAGGGGTTGGGGGAGACACACTGATGGTGAAAGGAAGAGAGAGTACATTTCCAGTGGAGAGTATCTCCCATGACAAATCATGCAGACACACACACGCTCTCTCTCTCTCTCTCTCTCTCTCTCTCTCTCTCTCTCTCTCTCTCTCTCTCTCTCTCCTCTCCTCTCTCTCTCTCTCTCCTCCTCTCTCTCTCTCTCCTCTCTCTCTCCTCTCCTCTTTTCTCTCTCTCTCTCTCTTCTCTCTCTCTCTCTCTCTCTCTTCCCTCTCCTCTCCCTTCCCCTCCTCCTCCCTCTCCCCTCCCTCCTCCCATCCCTATCCCTCCCCATCCCTCCATCTCCTTTCCCCTCTCCCTCCCCTCTCCTTCTCCCCATCCCTCTCCTTTCCCCTCTCCCTCTCCCTCCTATTTCTCTTTTCCCCGTAAATGTCTCTTCTCCTCGTCTGTTTTATGAGTGATTGCGTCATCGTATTGTTTAGCTCGTGTTGCCTTAGAGACCGAGAGTGACTCCGATGTTGGGAGTTTGTATGGTGTTGTATGATGTTTTCGTGTTATGTGTTTTATGGCGGATGATGTTGGAGATGTGTTTTATGTTGTCATGTTGGAGAATGTATATCTTATGTTGTGTGATGTTGGAGATGTGTTTTATGGCGGGTGCTGCCGGAGAATGTATATTTTGTGTTGTATGTGTACAATCGAGGGGAGAGGTAGTTGTACAAAAACGGGTTCCGATGTTTACAGAGGGTTTGAAAGTTGTCA
>NW_020868553.1:125459-150459 GCF_003789085.1 Penaeus vannamei
CAGGGGTGCTCCTTGTCGTGTTCCTCTTCCCTTCGTCTTGCCCCTCTTTTTTCCCTTCCCCTCTTGAGCCCTCCTGCCTCTTCCCCTTTCCCTCTTTTGTCGCGCCTTCCCTTCCCTTTTCCTTTCCCTTCCTCCCCTTCCTTTTCCCTTCGATTCTTATCATTCCCTTTTTCTTCCCTCCGCCCCTTCCCTTTTCCTTCTCCTCCTTCCCTTTTCTTTCCTTCCCCTCATCTTCCATTTTCCTTCCCCTCCTCCCTTTCCCTTTTCCTTCCCCTCCTCTCCTTTTCCTTCTCCTCCTCCCCTTCGCCTTCCCTTTCCATTCGATTCCTCTCCTTCCCTTTTCCTTCCTTTCCTTCCACTTTTCCTACTCCCCTTTCTCCTCCTCCACCTCCTCCTTTTCCCCTTTGTTCTAGCGTCTTCCTCCCTTTCCCCTTTGTCCCTCCCTGTGAGCGGCGTTGGGCGAGGCACAGGTACGGTTCTGGCTGGATTGTGTCGGAAAAACTGTCCTTGTACAGGGGGAGTGAGGGGAGGTGAGAGGGGAGGAGGAGGAAGGAGGGGAGGGTGGGGGGGGCTATTGATTTGATAATTAGGCTGTAGACCCCTCGCTACTCGCCCTTCTTCCCCTCTTCTCCCCTCCCCCTTCCTTCCCCTCCATCCGTACCCTTCACCTTACCAGGTTTCCCCTCTCGAGCGCACGCTGATGACTCCCTTTCCTTCTCCCTCTCCCTCTTCTTCCTCTTCCTCCTCTCCCTCTTCCCCGACCACCCTTACCTCTACTGCTAGACATTATCATTGCTTCTTACCCTTGTTTCCCCTTCCCAGTCCTTTCCCCTCCTTTGATCCGCCCTTCTTGTCGCTCTCTCTGTCCCTTCCTTTCCTCTATGTCTCCCTCCGTTTCTCGCCCTCTGTTTTTCTCTCGCTCCTCCACTCCTACCTTCTCTCTCCCTCCATCTCTCACATGCCCTCCGGCCTTCTCTCCCTCCCGCTCGTTCTCTCTCCGTCTTTCTCCATCGCTCCTTCCCTCTTTTCTTTACTTCCTTTCTTCTGCTTCTCCCTTCCTCTCGCCTTTTCTCTCTCCGTCTTTCTCCCTCACTCCCTACGTCCCTACCTCCCCCACTCCCTCCCCACCTCCCCTACTCTCCCCTTACTTCTTCTGTCTCTCTTCCCTTTTCCTCCCCTCCGTTCCTCCCCTCCCCCTTCTTCATTCCCATTCTCCCTCTCCCCCTTCGGCCGCCCCCTGTCCACGTGCGCCATTGTCTCCGCGCGCGAGTCGGCCGTTCGCGCTTCATAAAAGCCCTCTTGTCCCCGGTGAGTTAACAAGGACTCGCGCGCCCACGGGTCGTTCCACACGGCGGCGGCGGCGGCGGCGAGGGCGGAGGCGGCGGTTCGCTCGCCAGCACGCGCGGGTCTCGAGTGGTGACGTGTCCCGTTCGTTCGCCTGAAGGCCTCTCGCTTCAACTGCCGCCCCCCCCTCTCGCTACTCCGCCCCCTGTCCCTCACCGCCCTCCTTCGCCCTCCACCCTCCGCCCCCTCCACCCTCCGCCCTCCTCCTCCGGGTCCTCCCCCTCGACGCTCCGGTTACACCTTGGGGCTCGTGTTTCCGCCAGAGCACATGTTTCAACGACTTAATTGTCTCGACGCAAATTGTCAATAACACATTCAGTGGGGGACATTTTGTTGGGGGTCAAAGCGGAGGTTATACTCTATTTATACTTTATTATGTACCTGTTTTTGTGTGTGTGTGTGTGTATGCGCATATATTTGTATGCGTTTGTGTTTGAATGTTTGCATGTGTTTGTGTTTGCCAAAGTGGGTTTAGTTATAGATCTAAATATATATTCTTTTTATCTTTTTTTTTTTACTGTTTTGTCTTATACCTTTATTCTTTTGTTGGAGAGCATCCTCGAATGTTACTAATAGCAGTTCTGTCCCCTGTCACAGGTACGTAACGGCCGGTGGCGGCTGACTCTGCCACGCTGCTTGTCGGTGGGTGAGTTATTCGGATGAGTCCGTGTCGTGAGTCAAGGTGAGTCAGGCGGCGCAGGCACAGTTACGCCGCCGTCGCAGTGTCGCACGGACGCGTCGCGCAAGAGTTTAGACAAATAGGATTATGTCAACAATGGGCCATCACTGTCCCTCTGGCTGCGGGCCTCCATCCCCCTCTCCCTCCCCAGCCTCCCTCTATTCGCCAGCCTCTCCCTATACTCTCCCTTCACCCACTCCCCCCCCCCCCTTCCTTCTGTCCCCTTCAGCGCCCATTCCCGGAATCGTCGATGGAATGATAATAGCTCGGTTGCCGGCCGTGATGCGACTGGCTCTGGAATGCTAGTGATGATGCCACCCTCCCCTCCCTCCCCTCCCCCCGTCGGTAATCCTATTAAAGAAGAATTGTGCTCAAGTGCGTTTGTGTTCATATTGTTGATTCCCCTCCCCCCCCCCCTCTCCCTCTCTCTTCCCCTTCTCCCTCATCGTCCCCCGTTGTTTTCCTCTTTTGTCTCTTCCTTCTTCCCTCCTTCGCCCCCCCCCTTCCCCTCTCTGTCCTCTCTGTCCTCTCTTTCCTCACTTCTATCTCTTTCTTTTTCCTCCTTCCCTCCGAGCACGTCCCTCTTCCTTTTTTTTTCTTCATTTTTCCCTCCTCCTTTCTCCGTCATCTTTCCCCACCTTGTTCTATCCTCCTCCTTCCTCCCTCCTCCCACCTGATAGAAAAGGAATAATCCAGAGGCGATAACAAGATGGAAAAGAAGAGGAGGTGAAGGAAAAGGTGATAAGGTAAGGAAAAATTGGTTAAATAAGATAATGATGAAATAGCAAGGCGTTGGATGGGTGAACATAATGGTGATAGAATGGTAAAGAGGAGGAGGCGGGAAGGGCAATAAAATTAGGGGAATGTTGAATATGATAATGGCGAGAGGGCAGAGGGTAAAATAGAATGAAAAAAAATGAAGGAAGTAGGTATGAATATGCTGACAGATGGTAAGGGAGAAGAAAGAGAAGGAAGAAATGACAAGAAAATGGGAGGATAACGTGGTAAGGCGATCAGCTGATAAGTTAGAGGAAAAGGCAATACAGCAATAATGATAATAGTAATAATGATAATAACAATGAAATTATGATAATAATAGGACAAAATTGAAAATAAACTACAATAAGAAAAGAGTAAAATAACCAACAATATGATAGTAAGAAAGCCCAAAAAGGTAACACCATGACAGCAAGGAAAAAAATCAATAATCGCCATGAATAAGAGAAAGAATAATTGAAGAACAGCAACAAAGGCAGAAGGAGATTGTGATGTCGCCGCGTCCCCGAATTTGATGTCATTGATCAGCTGAGTCCGCCGTGATGACATTGGGCTTAATAATGGCGGTGTAATGACGAGAGAGAGCGAGAGTGAGAGTTGGAGAGAGAAAGAGTTGGAGTAAGAGTGAGAGAGAGAGTAAGAGTGAGACACAGTAAGAGAGAGACTAAGAGTTAGAGAGAGTAGGAATTGGAGTAAGAGTGAGAGAGAGAGTAAGAGTTGGAGTAATTGAGAGAGAGTAAGAGTGAGAGAGAGAGTAAGAGTTGGAGTAATTGAGAGAGAGTAAGAGTGAGACACAGTAAGAGAGAGAGAGAGAGTAGAGTGAGACAGTAAGAGAGAGAGAGAGAGTTAGAGAGAGTAAGAGTGAGACAGTAAGAGAGAGTAAGAGTTGGAGTAAGAGAGAGAGAGAGAGTAAGAGTGAGACACAGTAAGAGAGAGAGTAAGAGTGAGAGAGAGAGAGTTAGAGAGTAAGAGTGAGACACAGTAAGAGTGAGAGGGAGAGAGTTAGAGAGAGTAAGAGTGAGACACAGTAAGAGAGAGAGTAAGAGTTAGAGAGAGAGAGAGGGGGAAGGGGGAGAGTTCACCGCATGCACTCATTTCCCCTCACCTGTCCATTTTACCTTTTTCCTTAGCCCCTCTTTTCTTTCCTTTCTTTGTTTTCTTTCGGTTTTTCTTAGGTCGTTTGCCTGTTCTCTCTGCATGTCGATTTTTCTCCTTTCTTTTCCATAATCATTTCTCTTGTGTTCCTGCTTCCGTTTTCTTTTCACTTTCTTCATTTTTTCTCTTCTTTATTTTTTCCTTCTCCTATTTTTTCCCCTATCCCTTTTATTCTTTTCCCTATCCTTTTCCTTGTTTTCCCCTTTTCTTATTTTCTTGCTTCGCCTCTTTCCTGTTTGTTTTATTCTCTTTCTTCGCCTTTTTCATTTTTTCCTTCTCTCTGTCTCCTTCCATTTATCAGGCCTTCCACCCGTTTCCACCCCGGCGTCTCTGACCTACTTCGCCCGGCGTGAGTCCAAGAATATAGCGGCTGTGGACACGAGGGAAGTTGCGACCAGCTGCGTAAACATGGCGGACAAAGTGAGCGGCAAATGAAGGGAAGAAAGAAGAAACGAGGAAAAAAGAGAGGAGAGGGAGGGAGGAAGGGAGGGAGAGAGAGAGAGGGAAAGGGGAAGGGGAAGGGAGGGAGGAAAGGAAGGAGAGAAGGAAAGGGAAAGGGAGGGAGGGAGGGAAGGAGAGAGGGAAAGACGGAAAGGGAGGAAGGGGGGAGAGGGAAAGGGAGAGAGAGAGAGTGTGTAGGGGTAAGGGCGGGTGCTCCTCTGTACTACACAAACCGGTGTCGAACCCCCTCCCCCCCCTCCCTCCCCCTCCCTCCCCTCGGGATTGGCCCCGGTGCCTTCGATCGTCCTAACGATATCGAAAGTTGATAAAATCATTCCGTCGTGCCGATAATTGGAGTGTTGGCTGCTGGCCGTGTCCGTGTCCGTGTCCCTCGCATGCTCCGGGGCGGCCGAGGGGGAGGTCCTTGCGTTCCCGGGGCGGCGGCGGGCTGGCGAGTCCTTCGGGGCCGAGGGGTGTCGAGCCCGGATTGCCCCGTGTCTCTCTCTCTCTCTCTCTCTCTCTCTCTCTCTCTCTCTCTCTCTCTCTCTCTCTCTCTCTCTCTCTCTCTCTCTCTCTCCTCTCTCTCTCTCTCTCTCTCTCTCTCTCTCTCTCTCGCTCTCTCTCGATCTCTCTCTCTCTCGCTCTCTCTCGCTCTCCTCTCGCTCTCTCTCTCTCTCTCTCTCTCTCTCTCTCTCTCTCTCTCTCTCTCTCTCTCTCTCTCCTCTCTCTCTCTCTCTCTCTCTCTCTCTCTCTCTCCTCTCTCTCCATCTCTCTTTCTCTCTCTTTCTTCATCTCTCTCTTCCCTCCTTCCCTCCTCACCCATCCCCCTTCCGTCCCTCCCTTCGCTTCCTTTTATTGTTTATATCCTTTGGAAGAGTGTCGACGGATATCAGAAGCAATGAATATGAAGAAAACTTTTATCAAGTGAATAACTATTTTTGTGCAGATATGTTCACGTGCCTATTACTTTTTTTGTTGTTGTTGTTGCAGCAATTCAGGTGTTTTTTTTTCTATTTTTTGGCTGTTATTGCATCGCTCGTTGCAGGACAGGATTGCAGAGGGTGATTTGGATAAGCGGTGCGGCCGAAGGTCAGGCAGCTCACGTAGTATTAGCATGGTATTGCGATCAGCTGTTTTGGATAAACTCGTTTTGATTCCTGTTGGTTTTGATGTATGATCCCTTATGTCTTATTCTCTCTCTCTCTCTCTCTCTCTCTCTCTCTCTCTCTCTCTCTTCTCTCTCTCTCTCTCTCTCTCTCTCTCTCTCTCTCTCTTCTCTCTCTCTCTCTCTCTCTCTCTCTCTCTCTCTCTCTCTCTCTCTCCTCTCTCTCTCTCTCTCTCTCTCTCCCCTTCTCTCCCCTCTCTCCTCTCTCCCTCTCTCCCTCTCTCCCCTCTCTCCCTCTCTCCCTCTCTCCTTCTCTCTTCTCTCTCTCTCTCTCTCTCTCTCTTCTCTCTCTCTCTCTCTCTCTCTCTCTCTCTCTCTCTCTCTCTCTCTCTTCTCTCTCTCTCGTTGGTATTTTAATCTATTATACAACACAGTCGCGTATTACGAATATGCAGTATAATCAGATATGATCGTCACCCCTTCCCCCTCCTCTCCCTGCTCCTCGATTTTAGAGAGATAAGTCAGATTCAAAAAAACTCGACGTCCTCACCTTCCCCCCCCCTTCCTCACTCCCTCTTGTCTTCTCCTCTCCTCCATATCATCCCCTCCTTTCTTCCTATCACCCTTTCACCCCCATCACTTTTCCCTTTTTTTTCCTTATCCCTCTTTCCTTTCTTTCTATCACTCCTTACCCCTCTCCCCTCATTACTATTCCCTCTCCTCCCGCCTCATCACCTTATTTCCCCTCCCTGTTCCCTTCTCGCCTCCCCTCACCACTTCGTTCCCCCTGTCCTTCTCGCCCCTTCCCATGTCCCCCTCTCCCCTCTCCTCTCCCTTCCCCTTTGCCCCACTCCCATCCCCCCTCTCACCTCTTCTCTCTACCCCTCGCCCCGTCCCCCTCCCCTCTTTGCCCTTTCCCTTCCCTACCCACTCCTTTCCCTCCCCCTCCCCTCTCTGCCCTCTCCTTTCCCCCTACCCCTCCTTTCCCTCCCTTCCCCTCTTCCTTTTCCCTCTTTCCCTCTTCCCTTTTCCCTCCCCTTCCCCTCTTCCTTTTCCCTCCCCTTCCCCTTTCCTTTCCCCCTCCCCCTTCCCCTCGCAGCGCTTCCGAGCCGCCCGCGTGGGCATCCTTGGCGTGTCGCTCCTCATGTCCCCGAGATCCTTGGACTTTCCCCTCGAGTCCTTCCCGTGGCTTCTTTCTGGGCTTTAATTAGGCTTCGTTTCCTTTTCTGCGTCTTTGAGAAACTCGGGTTGTTGCCTTTTTTATATCTGTGTCTCTGTCTCTTTCTGTTTCTCTTTCTCTTTCGCTTTCTTCTGTTTAAATTTGTTCATGTGTGTTTTGTTGCTGCTGCTGTTGTTGATTTTTCTTTCTTCCTCTCCTTTGTCGGTTTTCGTCTTCCTTTCCTGTCACTGTATCGTCTCTCTCTCTCTCATTCTTTGTGACCCTCTAACTTCGCTCCTCTCTCTTCCTCTCGCTCTCCTCTCGCTATCCTTCCCCCTTTCTCTCGTATCCCCTTCTTTTTTTCCTTTTTATTTACTCACCTACCCTTCTTCGTGCTTTACTCTAAGTGTTCTATTATTTGTTGTTTTATCCTCTCTCTCTCTCTCTCTTCTCTCTCTCTCTCTCTCTCTCTCTCTCTCTCTCTCTCTCTTCTCTCTCTCTCTCTCTCTCTCTCTCTCTCTCTCTCTCTCTCTACTCTTCTACCTCTCTCTCTCTCTATCTCTACCTCTCTACCTCTCTACCTCTACCTCTCTCCTCTTTACCTCCCTCTCCTACCTCCCTCTCCTTACCTCCCTCTCCTTACCTCCTTCTCCTTACCTCCCTCCTACCCTCCCTCCCTCTTCCTTCTTTCCCCTCTCTCTTGGTCGTCTTAAATACCCCGAGGCGGAGAGCGGGAAGCGAGAGGGAGAGAAAGGAGAGAAGAGAGGGAGAGGGAGAGGAGAGGAGAGGGAGGAACACGTACAGGGAGGAGGAGGAAGGGGGGTTCATGGGGGAGGGGGGGGGGTACAGTGCGTGCTCAAGTGAGTGATCTCAACTCAGTAAGGATGGGGAGGTGAGGGGGGGAGGGAGGAGAGAGGTAAGGAGGAGGGGGGGAAGGCAGTGCCCCAGGGAAGGAAAGGCGAGGGGAAGAGAGAGAGGGGGGGGGGGAAGAAAAGGGAGAGAGACGGAGAGTGGATTAGCGAGGAGAAATCGTCGTAAAGAAATGAGGGGAAGAGAGAAAACAGAATAATTGATGAGGAGAAGGGGAAAGCGGTAGGGATTGATGGGAATGAAGAGATATATAATGATGGTGGAGAAGCGATAGATGGTGTTGGTGGAGAAGCTGTAGATGATAATGAGGGAGAAGCGATAGACATGGTGGGGGAGAAGTGATAGATGGTGCTTGTGAAGAAGCGATAGATGATGATGGTGGAAAGCTGATAGATAATAATAGGAAAGAAGCGATAATGGGGGGTAACATAGCATAGAGATTCGTTGGTATTTCGGAATTCCGCTTTTAATCTCTCTTCTTTCCTTCCTCCCTCTTCCCTCCTTCCTCCTCCCTATTCCCTCCTTCCTCCTCCCTCACCCTCCTTTTTTCTTTCTTAAGCGTCTCATTTCCTCAAGAGGTGCCGCCTAGGGTATATACCTATGTATGTACAGCATGTGTGGTTTGTTGATGTGTGCGTATGTGTATGATTGTTCATGTCTGTGCTTCGGTATGGTTGGTATGCTTGTGTGTATGGATTCTAACATGTAGGTATGTTTATAAGGGTTTTCATATGTATGTTTATGTACGTATCTATGTGTATGTTTTTTGGTGTATGTAGAGGTATCTTGTGTGCAGGTATGTTTATAAGGATTTTCATATGTATGTTTATGTACATGTCTACGTGTATATGTTTTTTGTGTGTATGTAGGCGTGTCCGGAAGGCTATACCTGGTACTACTTGTAAAGGAAAGCTCACCTGAACACAGCAGTCGTCCGTCTTTATGAGGGTGTCAAGGGGGGTGGGGGTGTCAGGACGGTGTCGACACTAATTACAGGTACGGGGCTCGATGTCTCTCTCTTTCTCACTCTATATCTGGCTTTCTCTCTGTCTGTCTGTCTGTCTTTCTGTTTTTCTCTCTGTCCGTTTGTCTGATTCTTCTCTTCTTCTCTCTCTCTTCTCTCTCTCTCTTCTCTCTCTCTCTCTCTCTCTCTCTCTCTCTCTCTCTCTCTCTCTCTCTCTCTCTCTCTTTCTCCTCTCTTTCTCTCCCCTCTCTCCCTCTCTCTCTCCCTCCTCTCCTCTCCTCTCCCTCTCCCTCTCCTTCCTCTCCCTCTCCGCTCTCTCTCTCCCTCTCCCTCTCCCTTTCCTCTCTTCTCTTCTCTCTCTTCTCTTCTCTTCTCTTTTCTTCTCTATGTTTCCTTGTATTGGGAAAGAGGCTGCAAAGGAAAAAATGGAGAATAGGACTCCCCTCCCGCACGTGGTGAACAGGGGGACGAAAAACAACCAAAGTTCGTTTCGTGTTCCGTGTTGCCTTGAAGGAATAAGTCGCACAGAAGGAAACACCTTTTCAAATCTTTTCGTTGGAAATGAATGGAAGAGAAATGACGATATGTATGGAGAGATTGAGATAGATAAATGGGGAGGAGAGAAGGAATAGTTTATATAGAGAGATAGAGAAATAGATATAGGCTTAGATTGATTTTTAAAAAGTGACTTGTAGGCCTATATGGGTATTATTTGTATTATTAAGTTAAAGGGAATGGTGACTCAAGGCACGGAAGAACAATGAGGTTTCGTGTCCTCCGTGAGTGTGAGATTCTTCCCTTCCCCCCTTCCCTTCCCCTTCCCCCTTCCCCTTCCCCTTCCCTTCCCCTTCCCCCCTTCAGAGCCCGTACTTTTACACCCCTTTGCAGTCACGGACATAAACCCTGTTGTTGTGTTTGCGTGTGGCGTGCTTGCGGAGTGCGAATGTGTTTGTCTTTGTCTGGGGTTTTCATTTTTTTATTATCCTCTTTAATTACTTTTTTAATTCATTTTTTTGTGTGTGTGGTGCAGGGAGGGGGGGGTGCTTGTTTCTGTACGTGTTTACGTACTATATATATATATATATATATATATATATATATATATTAATATATATATATATACATTAGTATATGCTATATATGTATATGTGTGTGTGTGCTTGTGCGTGTGTGTGTGTGTGTGTGTGAAGTGTATGTGTATGTGTGTTAGAGAGAGAGAGAGGATCAAGACAGAGATAGACAGAGAGACCGAGGAAGGAGGAAAGAGAAATAATAAATACGTATATGAACGGAAGAAAGAAAGAGAAAAAACAATGCCCAAGAGAATCTTCCAAGACGACAAAATAAACAACAAAATAACTTCGAAAAACGAAAAATTAAAAAGGAGAGGAACGTGATACACGAGAAACAAAGAAGAAAAAGAAGGATAACACGATACACGAAGGAAGAGAAGAGGAACAAAAAAGAAAAAGAAGGATAACACGATACACGAAAGAAGAGAAGAGGAACAGACAAAATGAAATATCCAAACGAAAATTAATACACCGGAGACGAAGACAAGATGGAGGCAAGGAACAAGGGAAGGAGGAGGTTGAGTGAGAGGCTGGTCGGTTGGCCAGACTGTAAGAGGTTCCATGCGACGGAAGAAGGGAGAAGAGGCGAGGAGAGGAGGAGGAGGAAGGAGGGAGGGGAGAGAAGAGGCGAGGAGAGGAGGAGGGGGGGGAGGGGAGAGAAGAGGCGAGGAGAGGAGGAGGAGGGGGGATGGGAGAGAAAGGGAGGAGGGGGAGAGGAGGAGAGGAAAGAAGAGGAGAGGTGGAGGAGGAGGAGAGGAAAGAAGAGGGGAGGACGAGGAGGAAGAGAAGGAAATGAGAGAAGAAAAGAGGAGGGAGAGAGGAGAAATTGGCGAGGAGACGAGGAGGAGGAGCAATGGGAGAGAAAATAAGAGAGGTGGAAGATGGAGAGAAGAGAAGGAGGAAGATGAGAGGCGATTTTGAGGGAGAATTTGGAAGAGTAATTAGAGAGATGGAAGACGAAGAAAATAGATAAGAAAAAATAAACAAGGTTAAAAGGCTATTGCAAGGACAACCACGATGGATCTTGTCAAGAGAATCATGTCAACGAAAAATTATGATAATAATGATAATGATTACAATAATAGGAGGGAACGAAAAAAAATTATAATGATAATAATCGGCACTTGAAAAGGGGAAGAAAGAGAAATCATAATGATTATAATGATAGTGATAATGATAATAGGAAGGAACGAAAGAAATGATAATGATTTGGGGGGGGGATGTCACCAAGATGCGCTCAGGGGGGAAAGGTGGGGAGTGGGGCGGGAAAGGGGGGAGAGGGGGAAGAGGAGGTGGGGAAGGAGGACAGGAGGACAGGGAAAGACAATGGCCCCGCCTCTTGACCCGTAGGACTCACCTTTTCACATGAAGGAATTGATTTCCAAAGTTCAAGTGGTCTTGGGAGGCCGAAACTCGGTGGGGGGTGGGGGTGGGGTGGGGATGGGGAGGTGGTCTGAGGGGTATGGGGTGGGGGGGGGGAGGGAAGGTGTCATCTCGGTTTCCTTCGGCTCAGGAGACGCGGCTTGATTGACCCCGGAAGTTTTCTCTCTCTCTCTCTCTTCTCTCTCTCTCTCTCTCTCTCTCTCTCTCTCTCTCTCTCTCTCTCTCTCTCTCTCTCTCTCTTCTCTCTCCTTTCCCTCTTTTCTATCATCCCCTTTCCTTTCCTCTCTCCTCCTTTTCCTTCCCTCCACCTCTCTCTCTCTCTCTCTCCCATCTTCCTTCCATTCATTCATTTCCTTTTCTCCCTCTCTCCCACCTTTCTTATTCCTTCCTCTTAATATAACCGCTTTTCTGTAGCATCGACACTCCCCGATTTATCACGGTACAGCCTCAGACAAAAAAATTAATTCCGATTTCGTATCCGCTCTCAACGGTCTGAATTTCAATGATTCGTAAGACTCTTGTACGAATAATCTGGTCTCTGGTCTTTGGACACTAATCTGTGGACTCTAATCTGAGTTCACTAGATTCTGGTTTCTGGTCACTGGTCTCTCGTTGTTCGCTAATCTGTGGTCTCTAATTTGAGTTCACTAATTCTGGTTTCTGGTCACTGTCTCTGGCCGGTCGCTAATCTGTGGTCTCTAATATGAGTTCACTAGATTCTGGTTTCTGGTCACTGGTCTCTGGTCGTTGGTCGTTAACCTCTGGTCTCTAATCTGAGTTCACTAGATTCTGGTTTCTGGTCACTGGTCGTTGGTCGCTAAATCTATCTGAGTTCTAGACTGGTCTCTGGTCGTTGGTCGTTAACCTCTGGTCTCTAATTTGAGTTCACTAGAATGGTCGCTAATCTGTGGTCTCTAATCTGAGTTCACTAGAGTCTGGTTTCTGGTCGCTGGTCTCAAGTCGTTGCTGGAAGATAGAGAAGCTAACTGGTCTTCGAAAGAGAAAGATTTTTTTTCTGTTTATTTGTTCAACTTTCTTTTCTTCTTTTTTGTTATTTCCGGATGTGGAAACGAAGAGCAAGATCACGGGTTTTGGGTCGCGGAAAGAGGAAGAGAAGGAAACGTAGGGGAAAGGAGATCGAAACGGAAATGGAAAAAGGGTGAAGTTTAGAAAGATAGGAAAGAACAAGAAGAAATAGAAGTGAGAGAGAGAGAAAGAGAAAGAGACACAGACAGACAGACAAACAGACAGAGACGGGGAGAGAAAGACGGAGATAGGTGGTAGGCATGGGCGTGGGCGTGGACTGCGGCGGGAAGGGCGGGACGGGACGGTGAGGCGAAGGGGATGCGGAGGAGGGGGGAGGGAGGGAGGGGGAGGGACGTCGGCAGGGCGCTGGAGGGAACTTGGCGTTTCCCGGCCAGCGGCGTGGCGTCGCCCCTCAGATTACATTTGCATATCGCTCGAGAACCACCTGAGCCGAAGAAGGGAGGGGAGGGGAGGGGAGGGGGAAGAAGTAGGTGGTGGGAAGAAGGGAGGGAAGAGGGAGAAGAAGGTGGGTAGGAGGGAGGGGGAAGAAGTAGGTGGTAGGAAGGAGGGAGGGGGAGAGGTAGGAAGAAGGTGGGTAGGAGGGGAGGGTTGAAGGATAGAGGGAGGAGGTGGGTAAAAGGGGTAGGGGGTTAGTAGGAGGAAGGGTAGAGGAATAGGAGGAGGTAGGGTAAAGGGAGTAGGGAGTTAAATAAGGTGAAAGGGCAGGGGGGAGCAAAGGGGAGGAGGAGAGGGATAAAACAGGGAAGAGGAGATCGGAAGGCAGGATTAGAGGGTAAAAGTTGTGCCACTTCCGAATTTGTTTCGGGAAAAAGATGCATATATATGGTAGGGATATAGCGTGTAAAGGGAAGGAAGGAACTAGAAGAGAGGAGAGGCGGTGGAGGGCGAGTACCTGAGATGATGGAAGAGAGGAGAAGTAGGACGGGTGAAAGAAGTGATAAAAAAGGCCAGGAGGATTTAGGAAGGTTAAAGAGAATTTAAAAAACATGAGAGAGAGCGAGAAGAGAGAGAGAGAGAGAGAGAGAGAGAGAGAGAGAGAGAAGAGAGAGAGAGAGAGAGAGAGAGAGAGAGAGAGAGAGAGAGAGAGAGAGAGAATATCTTAGAAAGGGAAAGGAGTGGATAGAATTGAAGGAGTGGTTAAGATGGGAAGAAAAACGGGTGAAAAATACATGGGGGAGAATAAAGTGGAAGAGTAAGGGGGAAAAAATGAGAGAGAAAGTGGTGGTGACTTTTCGACGTAAAAGTTGCATGTTAGCTGAGCTCTCCTTAGACCTTCTGCTCCCTCCTCCGCCCATCTGCCTTCCCTCCGTCCTTCCCACCCTCTTCCCCTTCCTCTTTCCGTTCTGTCCACCTACCTACCCTCACCCTTTCCCCTTCCTCCCCTCCCTTCCAATTTTCTCTCTTCTCTCTCCCTCCCTTTCACTCTTCTCTCTTCTCCTCCCTCCCTTCCCTCCTCTTCCACTCTTCTCTCCCTCTCCTCCCTCCCTCCCTTCACCTTCTCTCTTCTCCCTCCCTCCTTTCCTCCTTCCCTCCTTCTCTCTCCTCCCTTCCTTCCTCCCTTCCACTCTCTTCTTTCCTCCTCCCTTCCTCCTTCCACTCTTCCTCTTCTCTCCTCCTCCTCTTTCCCACCCTTCCTTCTCCTTCCACTCTTCTCTCTCTCTCTCCCCTCCTCCCTCCTTCCCTCCTTCCCACCCTCCCTCCTCCTTCCCTGGTCGTAGGTTTCATGGTCAACTTATTTGGTCAGGCGACCTGCTTGCCTGATGGAACCCGCAGGAACGACAGCTAGAAAATGGGCAGGAAAGGTCGCGGCCTCATTTTGAAAGGAAGGAGGAAGAGAAGGGAGGAGAATGGGAGGGAAAGGGGGAAGAGAGGGAGAATAAGAGAGAAAGGAGGAAGAGAGGGGAGGTGGAAGGAAGGAAAGGGAAACAGAGGAAGGGAGGACGGGAGGGAAAGGGGGAGAGAGGGTTGGAGGAAGGAAGGAAGGATAACAGGGAAAAGAGAAAGGGAGGGAGAATAAGAGGGAAAGGACATAAGGGGAGGATGAAGGGAGAGAGAATTGGAGGGAAAGGAGGAAGAGAAAAAGGAGATAGGATAAGGAGGGAAAGGAACGAAGGAGGGAAGAACAGGCAGGGATAGAAAAGTGGATGAGGGAAAAGAGAGGACGGCAAAGGAGGGAAGGAGAAAGGAGTGAAGAGAAAGAGTTGTATGGGTGAGAAAGGGAGGGGGAAGGGAAAAGACGGAAGACGAGAGAAAAGGGGAAGGGGGAAGAAGGAAGGGAAGGAAGCGGTTAATAGGTGAGTCCCAGGTTTTACAGTCGAAGTGTTTTTCGAGTTTTATTTTTTTTTAAGTTGTTAGAGTTGGTTGGGTGATGTTGTAAGCTAAGAGGGAAGGTGAGTGCCGGTGTGAGAGGAGGAGGAGGAGGAAAATGAAAATGAGGAGATGGAAGAGGAGAAGGAAAATGAAAATAAGGAAATGGGGGAGGAGGAAAAGGAATAGAAGGAAAATGGAGAGATGGAGGAAGAGTAGAAGGAAAATGAAAATAAGGAAATGGAGGAGGAAGAGGAATAGAAGGAAAATGAAAATAAGGAGATGGAGGAGGAGAAAGAGAAGGAGGAGGAGGAGGAGAAGGAGAAGTAAAATGAGGAGATGGAGGAGGAGGAGGAAATGTGGGTAGGAGGAAAGATGGAAGGAGGCAGGAGGGAAGAAATGTTTCAGCTAAGAGGCTGTGAAAGGAAGAGGTTCAAAAGGAGGAAAAGCAGGAGGAGCAAGAATGAGAAGAGGGGAGATGGGGGAGAGTGGATTGTGTCGTGAGGAGAGGAGAGGAGTGGAGGGGAGGGGGAAGGAGGGGAGATAAGATGAGGGGAAGGGAGGCGAGGCGAGGCGAGGTGAGGGGAAGGAAGACGAGGCGAGGGGAGGGGAAGGAAGACGGGGCGAAGGGAGGGGAAGGAAGACGAGGCGAGGGGAGGGGAAGGGAAGGGAGACGAGACGCGGATAGGGGAGGGGGAACGGGCGGCCTAAGATGGTGGGAGACACTTGTAGATCCTGTGGGACTCGTAAAGGGCGATGCTCTCCTCCTCTCCCCGCATAGTTACGACGCACGCCTTCGCCGCCGGCCACGACCCCCCTCTCCTCTCCCCCACCTCCACCCCCAAAAGTGGTTCCCCTCCTTTTTCTTTTCGTTGTCTGTTTTTTCCCCTTTTTTATTTTCTTCTCTGTCCTTCCTTCTTTTCTTTCGTGGTCTCTCCCTTCGTTTTATCCCCTTTGTTGTATCGTCCCTCGTTTCTCTTCGTTTATTCATTTGTTCTTTTTCTGGTTTATTAATTTTCTTTCGTCTTTCTCGTTCCTCGTTTGTTTCGCCTCTTTTACGTTCACTTCGTTCCTTCTACCTGCCTTCGTCGTTCGTTTTCTTCTTAAATTTCCTTTACTCTATATCCTTCGGTTTCCCCTCGTTTTACTCTCTTCTCTATTCCTTGGTTTATATCCCCTCTTTATTTTTTCCTCTGCTTCTCTCTACTATTGCTCTTTTTCTTTGAGTTTTTCATTCTTCTGGTTTATTCCTTCTGTTTTCTATGTCTGTCTTTTCTCTCTTGAACGTCATCCGTTTTATCCTTTTCCCTTTTGTCCTTTCGTCTCGTTTTCCTTTTTTTTCCTTTCTTTTCTTTGTGTTTCTTTCTTCGTCTGTCTGTTTCCTATTTTATATATTTTTTCCTCTCTTTCCCTCTCTCGTTTCCTCTTTCTCCTTCTTCATCGCTCATTCTCTGTATTTTTATGTATATGTTACCCTTTTGTGTCCTTCCTTTCCCCTCACCTTTTCTCCATTTTCTTAACTCTACTTTTCGTTGCACTTCCTCTCCCACCTTTTGCCTTCTCCCACCCCCTTCTTCACCTACTTCTTCCCCTTTCCCTCGCTCTTCCTTTCCCACATCTTCCCTCTCCTTACCCTTCCTCTCTCTCTCTCTCTCTCTCTCTCTCTCTCTCTCTCTCTCTCTCTCTCTCTCTCTCTCTCTCTCTCTCTCTCTCTCTCTCTCCCTCCCCAACTCTCCCCAACTCTCCCCCCCTTCCTCTCTCACCTTTGCCCACTGTCACGTCTTTCCCGCTCTCCCACCTCTCTCATTCTCCCTCGCCCTTACCCTCTCCCACCCCCTATCCTACCCTCTTCTCCCCCTCATCTTCCCTCCCCTCTCCCTCTCCCTCACCCTTCCCTCTCCTCCTCTCTCCCTCTCCCTTCCTCTCCCTCTCCTTCCTCTCTCCCTTTCTCCCTCTCTCCTCTCCCTCCTCTCTCCCCTCTCCGCTCTCCCTCTCCCTCTCCCCTCACCCTCTCTCCCTCTCCCTCACCCTCTCTCCCTCTCCCCTCACCCTCTCTCCCTCCCCCCTCTCCCTCTCCCCCCTCCCCTCGGCATCGCGTACGGTATATCTCCCCCAAGGGACAGTCTGCCGCTATTTCTTAATGTGTCGCCCGCCCACCTGGAAGTCCTTTCGGCTGGTTATGCTCGGCCCTTAACTCTCTCCTCGCGCTGACCACGGATCTCCCTGGGGGGTTGGGTGGGTAGGGTAGGGGATAGGGGGATTGGGGGATTGGGTCAGGGATGGAGGGTGAGGGGGGGTAAGGGTGGTAAGGGGGTTAGGGGGTGGGTGGGAGAAGTCTTAACTTCGCGATTCTCTCTTTGTGTTTATTTCTTCTCGTTTACTGTTTTGAGTATTGGTTTTTGATTGATTTTTTTTTCTCGTCTCTGGTTTAGTTATTTTCTGTCTCTCTCTCTCTTTCTCTCTCCCCCCCTCCCTTCGTTCCTCCCTCACTACCTCCCTCACTCCCTCTGTCGTTCTCTTTCCTCCTCCCTCCTTCCTACCATTTCTCCTTCCCTCTCTCCTCCCTCTCCTTTCGTCCCTCCTTCCCTCCCACCCTCCATCCATCGTTTCCACTCCCTCTCCCCCCATCCCTCTTTCTTTTCCTCTCCCCTTCCTTCCTCCCTCTCCCTCTCCTTTCCACCCATCCCTCCCTCCTTCTCTCCCCTCTCTGCCTCTCTGCCTCCCTCCCTCCCTCCGCCTTTTCTTCCCACCACTCCGCGGCTCTCAGATCTCGGTCTCGGCCACCAGCTCCACTGAGAAAACTCTGCCCCAAATGACGCCCAAGTTTTAACGGCGAGAAAAGGCTCACCGGGAGAGACAGAGAGCAGGAAAAAAACGTTGCACAGCTGTAATAGCCGGGGCCAGATGCGCATGCGCGTTGTACGAGAGCGCGAGAGAACGGGTGTGTGCAGGTGCGAGGAGCATGACTGGGTCAGCACAGGTGTGGCAGGAATGGTGCAGGGGGGAGAGGGAGCGGGGTGGAGGGGGGAAGGGAAGGGGAGAAGGGGTAAGGAGGGAGGGAGGAGGGCGAAAGAAGGAGAGGGGCGAGGGGGAAGGAAGGTGAGGGGTGAGGGAGGGAAGGAGGGAGGAAGGGGGAGGGGAGGAGAGGGAGGAAGGAAGGGGAGAGTGGCTGCGCCTGTGTGTGTGTGTGTTGTGTAGCAGCGCTGATGAAATATTCACCAGGAATTCATTGATCCACACCCGCCTTCATCCACGGTCCCCTAGCAGTCCGACGCTTCTACAAGGTGGTGTGTGTGGGCGTGAGAGAGAGAGAGAGAGAGAGAGAGAGAGAGAGAGAGAGAGAGAGAGAGAGAGAGAGAGAGAGAGAGAGAGAGAGAGAGAGAGACAGTAAAACAGACAGAGATGGAGACAAGAAACAAAGGGAGAATAAGAAACCGAGTAAGAAAAAGAAAAAAAAAAGGGAAAGGGGGAGAGTAAGAGAGTGAGGGGGGGATGTAAAATGATAAGATGAAGCAAATCTTGAGATCTTACTTCTTAGAAGCTCATCGAGTATAACTACGCGAAAGAGTATGGGCGGGTATGTTGGGCGGCTTAAGTGGGACACAGGATACCGACGCCCATGACACACCAACAGGGAAAGAGAGAAAGGGAAGAATGACGTTGAAGAGAGAGACAGACAGACAGACAGAGAGAGGTTTAAAGAGGAAGAGTAGAGAGAGAGAGAGAGAGAGAGAGAAGAGAGAGAGAAGAGAGAGAGAGAGAGAGAGAGAGAGAGAGAGAGAGAGAGAGAGGAGTGAGTGAGTGAGTGAAGAGTGAGTGAGAGTGAGAGAGAGAGAGAGAGAGAGAGAGAGAGAGAGAGAGAGTGACAGAGAGAGGAGAGAGAAAGAGGAGAGAGAGAGAGAGAGAGAGAGAGAAAGAGTGAAAGGAGAGAGAGAGAGAGAGAGAGAGAGAGAGAGAGAGAGAGAGAGAGAGAGAGAAATATCAGTTAGAATAAAAACTGTTTTATGATTGCATGAAGCGGACAGGCAACAATGGCATTACGGCCATCCTTGTACGGAACAGTTAACATTAGAGGAAGAACAAAAGCAAAGCACACAATAGATTAAAAAGAATTTGACATTCGCTGCAAATATTCATGTCATTTAATGTTCTAGCATTAAAAATAAGTTACTTTATTATGTGTGTGTGTATATATATATATATATAATATATATATATATATATATATATATATATATACATATATATATATATATATATAATATATATATACATATATATATACATATATATATATATATATATATACATATATTATTATATATATATATATACATATATACATATACACACACACACACACACACACACACACACACACACACACACACACACACACACACACACACACACACACACACACATCGAGATATAATAATGAATGTTGGAGAGATAGTAAATGCAGGCATGTAGTATATAACATTAAGTATTCGTAAAAAAAGTAGCCCGTAACTTGAAAGAAAAAAAATATTTGTGTTGCGACTTGAACACTGGCAAATTGTTCCATGGCTTCGGACCCCAAGCTGCTTGTTCTTCGCCCTTGTTCCAGTGCTAGAGTTCTTGGCAAGAACCTAACGCGCATACTCTCCTCACCCACTCCCTCTTTTTCCCTCTCTTTCTCACACAACCAATACTCTCCTTCCTCACTCACTCCTTCTCCCTCTTCCTCCTATCCCTCCTTTCTTCCTCCTCTCCTCCTTCGATCCATCCCTTTCAATCGCCCACTCCATCCCTCTCCCTCACCCTCGCCCCCATCCCTCTCCCCTTCCTTCGTCACTTCCCTCTTCCTTCGCCACTCCCTCTTCCTTCTCTTACATCCTCCTTCCACTCCCCTCCTCCCTCCTTCCCTCCTCCTCCCCTCCTTCCACTCCCTCCTCCTCCTCCCTCCTTCCACTCCTCCTCCTCCTCCTCCTCCCTCCCTCCTCCTCCTCCCTCCTCCCTCCTCCTCTCCTCCTCCTCCCTCCTGCCTAATCGCTTTTATATCTTCTTCTATTACCCTAAAAGGCATTCACAATGGATAAGATCATGAACATTAGTTACTATGACAATGAATAACCGACAAGGGAAAATCGGCAAGGAGGATTATCGGGAATTCACTGTAGAGCGTTTATCAATTACCATTACAAAGAGGGTGGAGAGTGGGGGGGGGGGGTATCTATGGTACTCAGGGAAGAATGGTAATTAGATGAAGAATAGGTAAAGAAAACAGGGGGTGATAATGGGGATAATTTTGAAAAGAGGGGAAAAAATTGGGTTTTCTTCTTCTTTTTTATCTGAAGGGTTTGATTGGATTTGCGCTTGTGTGTACGACCTTGGAAACAACAATGTGGTTGATGAATGAGAAGGTAAAAGAATGTTTTTTTTTTTCTTTTAGTTATACTTTTTTGCAGCACATACAAAGATGATATAGTATTTATGTGTTTATATGTATGTAATTATGTATATATAAGAGAGAAACAGAGACAGAGACAACAGAGAGAGAGAGAGAGAGAGACAGAGACAGAGACAGAGACAGAGACAGAGTCACAGAGAGAGAGAGAGAGAGAGAGAGAAAGAGAGTATAATTACCCTGAGAGACAAGCGGAGATGACAAGTATAGATGCAATTAGACCGTAGCGAAGCGTCGCGAATATAGCAATCACGAGAACGGCTGGCTCTGTTCCTCGTCCAGGCGCGGCGAATCCGTTCCTCTTAATGAGATGCACTCGATGCGTACTTTTTATGGCCCCGGTGCCCCTCCTTAAGGCCCTTAGGCAATTCGTGTTTTCCTTCCTTTCTCCTTTCTCGTTTTTTTTTCTTTCTTTCTGTTTTGTCTTCTTAAGTTTGCTTTTGTCAATTCTCAGCCGGGTTATCGCGTATCGAAATGTCTGTGACTTTTAGGCAAATATTTTTGGGCAGTGTATGTGTTTCCGTGTATGCGAGTATGTACACACACACACACACACACACACACACACACACACACACACACACACACACACACACACACACACACACACACACACACACACACACACACACACATACACACACACACACACACACATACACACACACACACATACACACACACATACATACATACACACACACAAACACATAAAACACACAAAAACGCGCGTTGTGTATAGCTGTGCTACGCGAGTGCCAGACACGCAGCCCCTACGCGAGTGCCAGACACGCAGCCCCTTCGTAAGAATGTGTCCGATTCTTAAGTGATCCTTTGTGGCGTAAGGGAGGGTCAGCACCTGTTATTGATCCCTCATTCTGGTAATGCTGCATACTTGTTGTAAACCTCCCGCTGTTCCTGCGCTTTTAACGCGCTAAACTCTTCCCGCCACTCTCCCCCTCCCCCCCCTCTCCTTCTCCCGCTCTTCCCGCCACTCTCCCCCTCCCCTCCCCTCTTCCCGCCCACTCTCCCCTCCCCTCCCTCTTCCCGCCCTCCTCTCCCCCTCCCCTCTTCCCGCCTCTTCTCCCCCTCCCCTTCTCTCCCTCTCCTCTTCCCCCTTCTCTCCCCTCCCTTCTTCCCCACTCCCTCCCCCTCCCTCCCCCTCCTTCCCTTTCTTTATTTAAATCGATTGTTTATCTTGATTCATTCCCCTTTTATTTCTCAGACCCAACCGCGCGCGCGTGTTCCATTGTGTGTGCCTCTGTGTATGTGTGTTTGTGCGTGCGTGTGGGGGGAAGGTGTATGTGTCTGTTTCTCCGTGTCTGTGTCTGCGTGTGTCTGTTTGTCTCGTTGGGGGGGGGTCATGGATTTTCTTTCTTTATTCACCTTCTATATTCAAGAGATTAATTGACACCCCTCCCCCCCCCTCCTGCTTGCAGTGTGCGCCAGTGTAAACCGCTTGGTTGCCATGCTTTCCCTGTCTCTTTGCACAAACTCGCCCCCCCCCCCCTTGTGTCCCCCAAATACTCATAACTCATTGGTGAGTTATGCGCCAATATTGTGTGCGCGGGCTGGTGTATACGGTCGCCTGTGTATGTTCGAATATGTTCCACGTACACACACACACATACATTCATACATACACACACATATATGTGCGTGTGTGTTAGTCTGTTTGTATGATTTCATGTATATATGTAAATATATGTATGTGTTTGTTTATGTAGGTGTGATATTTGTGTTTATTTCTATGTGATGTGTGTGCGCGTGTGGTATCCTGGAGAGACGGACAAGATAAACTTTTAAACGCTTCTTAGAAGTCTATCGAATCACAATGACATGTTCAGAGAATCCGAGAATGTAAGAATGTCACGAAGATTTTTCGTTGTAGTGTACGAAGATAGATTAACACGAGCCGTTGTTTCGTTTTCTTTTTCTGGAGTTTTAAGGAAAAAGAAGAATTCATCGCCACAAAACAATTTGGAGTTAATATTTCACCGTAATTATTTTAGCCGATATTTCCATCTCTCCTTTTGAACCACACACGCGAACAGGAGAGAGAAATAGGAAGGAAGGGAAAAATAGAACCGAGGTGAAAATGGAGGAGAAGGAAAGGTCGAATAACTTAGAAGAGAAAAGGCAGACGGAGATATTTGAAACTGGAGGAGAACAAAAGTTGGGGGAAGTCGGATAATTTATGAAAATTCTATAAGTTGGAGAAAGTAAAACCGAAAGAGAGAGAGAAAAAGGGAGCGAAAGAGAGAGAGAGAGAGAGAGAGAGAGAGAGAGGAAAATGAAAAGTGGAAGGTGAAGAATTGCAAGGAAAGAGATTGGATAACTTAGGAAACGAAGAGTTTGAGAAGTTACATCAAAAGGGAAAACAAACAGATAGAGAGATAGACAGACGTAGACAGGGACAGAGAGAGAGATAGAGAGACAGAAAGGTCGAATCAATAGAGACGAAAAAAAGAAGGGAGGAAGAGAAAGAAAGAGCAATAAAGAAAGAAAGAATAACCGGAATAAAATAAAGGAAAAGGTCAAGTAACGTGGGAAAGCAGAATCCTTGGAAGAACAGCGTCCGAGGGGGTGGGGGGTAAGGGGTGGGAGGGAGCAGGGGGTAAGGGGTACGAGGGGGGGGGGAGTAAACATACCTGTTGCGTGGCCAACTCTTGTATGTCATCCAAAAATTACGAGCTCGGGATACCCACAGCACAATGCATGTTTGTTGGTCGGCCGCCCACCCGCCTCGCAACCTTGCTGCGAATATTCGTTTATTTTATTATTGTTTGTATTTTTTTTGTCTTATTGTTGTTGTTTATTGGTGTTTTATTAAGTTTTTTATGATTGGTATTACTATTATCATCGTCTTTATCACCGTTACCATTGCCATCATCATCATCGTCAATCATCATCATCATCATCATCATCAATCAATCATCATAATTATTAATTCGAATGACGTCTCAATGTTATTAAGAACGACGTACATACTTGAGGTCGTACTTTTGTTTGATTTTGAAAGGTAAATGACCGTTAATGGCGGTTTGGGGTTTTAGGAGGATCCGCTAATTTTGCTGTTGGAAGAAACGTTGAAACTACCTTTGCATAGTTGGTTCAGGTCTTTGAGTATTTTCTCTCTGTCTTTCTCTATTTCTATCTCCTTATCTCTCTCCCTCCCGCTTTATCTATGTATGTCTCTATCTCCATCTCCATTTCTTTATCTTTATCTTCATCTTCATCTTCCTCTCTCTCTCTCTCTCTCTCTCTCTCTCTCTCTCTCTCTCTCTCTCTCCTCTCTCTCTCTCTCTCTCTCTCTCTCTCTCCTCTCTCTCTCTCTCCCTCCCTCTCCCTCTCCCTCTCCCTCTCCCTCTCCCTCTCCTCCCTCCCCCTCCCCTCCCCTCCCTCCCCCTCCCTTCCTTCCTCCCTCCCCTCCCATTTCTCTCTCCCTCTCCCTCTCCCCCCTTCCTCTCCCCATCAGGTCCTTACCACCTGACGTCACAGCCCAAATATGCCGAAAGAAAACGGCGCTGTACATAATATATCATAATTGTAAGATGCATACATTACTGTGGAAAAAAAGAATGTTAATAAGATTCATTTCTTGCAATGGCGGCGATTTGATATGATAATGCGGAGATTGTGGAAAGCTTAATAATTGCAACCTCTCTGTCTTAATATTGAAGGTGATTATTTTTTTAATTGTTAATTAGTAACCGCAGGATTGTAGGAAAATAGAAAACGTGGCGGCGTGTATAGAAGAGGATGTTGGTACACGAATGGTAATGGGGAGGGAAGGATGTTGAAATACGGGAGGGAAGAGGAGGGAGGTGTAAGGAGGAGAACGGAGGAGGAGGAGGAGGAGGAGAATGTGGATAATAGGGAGGGAGGGAAGGATTTGTAGGAGAGAAAAAAGGGGGAATAATGCAGGGCAGAGAGGCTGAAAATGGGGGAAGTGAAGGAGGCAAGGAATAGGGAATAGGGAACGGAGAAAGAAAGTAGAAGTGGGGAATTGAAGACAAAGGATAGGAATAAGGGAAAGGAAGAAGTACATGGAACTGGGGATTGGAAGGAGAATACGACAAAGAATAGAAAGAAGGGAAAGGTAGAAGATAGAACATGGAAATGGTGGGAGGGGGGGATAGGGCTATCGGTTGGCGGTGAAAGGGTAAGGCGGAGGAGGAGGAGGAGGGGGAGGGCAGTGAATGGAGGGGAGGCAAAAGTGGGGAGATGGGGGGGTGGGTGAGTCTAATTTTCCTTTGCGGGCGTTGGCGAGATTGCGGGGAAAAGCTGGACGACATTATTGCTCTCTTGATAAACTGTTATTGTTTCCTCCCGTAGCCGAGTGACCCCGTTGCTATGCCCCCTCCCCCCCTCCCCCTCCTCCTCCTCTTCGCCCCGGCTCCCCACCTCTCCTTCTTCCTTTTTCCCTTCTTTCTCTTTTTCTCTCCTTTTCTCCTTTTTTCTATTTTTTTCCCTTATTTCATTATTTTTTCCTTTTATCCCATTTTCCCTTTTCCTTTTTTCTATTATACTATTTTCTTTTTTTCTTTTCCTTATTTATTAATGATAATGACATGATAATAATACGGTAATAACCAATGAGATCATAAGAAAATGAGCATAACATCTCCCCCCCCCCCCCCAGCGCTTGGCATCCGTGTCACCCGTAGGTGAGTCGAGTGTCACTCTGTGTCATCTCTTCGCTGTGTTGACACGCGCTGATGTTCTTGTTTGTTGTGTCCCTACCCCCGTAGCCCCCCCTCCTCCCTACCCCATCAGTGTCGCATTTGGCTTTAGTTGTTGTTTGTTTGTTTGTTTTTTAGTTTGTTTTGGTTTACGTGTTTGTTTCTTCATTATGTATTTTTTTCTCTCCTTTGTGAATATATTATTCCGTCAAATGTGTTTTACTTTTTTTTTTCTTTTTCGTCATGGGGATTTTTTTCCGTCCGTGGCGTATATTGACTTTGTTTATTTATGTTTGTTTATTCTCTTATTTGTTCATCTGTTTATTTATTTATCATCACCGAAAGAAAGTGTGAAAACCTCTTTTTTCGCTCTTAAGTGCCCTAGGCATAAAGGTGAAAACTCTTTGGTGGAGGACCTTGTTTGGAAGCGCATCTTAACGCTGCCTTACTAATGAGAGAGCTCGGGAGAGGAGAGACGTCGTTAGGGAGAATAAGGGGAGAGAGAGAGAGAGAGAGAGAGAGAGAGAGAGAGAGAGGAGAGAGAGAGAGAGAGAGAGAGAGA
>NW_020868553.1:155459-171195 GCF_003789085.1 Penaeus vannamei
CGCTGCCTGTGATCGTTTACGCCGGGGAATACGGGCGATTCGGTTTCACGCAAAACGTTTTTTGGTTTTGTGTATTGATTTTCCGGTTGGTTGTATTTTTTTCATTTGGTTTATTATCTGTTAGGTGGTTTGATATGTATGTTACAGTGCGAGTCTCGGTATGGCGTTATGGTGTTGTTGGTTGATTTACCCGCTCGAGGAGATTGCGTTGGTGAGAGGATGAGTGGGGATCCCGGCGCTTGCGTTTACAGTTAAGACTGGGGGTGAAGGAGGAGGATGCTTTCGTGAGTTGGTTTTTTATCTTAATTTTCTTTCATTTTTACTTTGGTTTTGCTCTTTTCACTCTCTATTCATCGTTTTTTTTCCTCTTCTTGCTCTCTCTCTCTCGTCATCTCCTTCACACTCTGCAGTTTCTGCTTCTCGTCGTACCTACGCGCGGGCCGACATCTAAGCCGGCTGTCATCACCTTGCGGCTGTTCACCGCGGGCTTCGTCGTCTCTCGCAATTCCGGTCTCTTGCGTCGTCCTTCTCCCTTCTCCGGTCGGCCCGTCTCCCAGTCATCACCAGATGCGCGTTCTCCTCGGTCCCTCTTCGCTGCAGTTATAGTGGTCTCTCCCTCTCCTCCTCTCGCTCGCTCTCTCCCTCGTCTCTTCATCGACCTTCGCGTCTCTTTGCGTCCTCTCACGTCTCACCAAAAACACACATACATATGACTACCACCAAACACCAACACAGGTCGTTTACAAACATCCCTGCTCAAAAAAACGATCATAATGCCGGTCCCTTCGTCTGACCATCACATCTCTCACCCATACTCAGGAGATATGAGTAAAAAATAAATAGATACATATAGATCGGCCCTGCGCGAAACCATCTCTCTCATCTAAAAAAAAATCTCAAAAAAAAAACAAAATACAATGAATAAATATAAATAAAATAAAAAACGCAAAGAGAAACAGACGATTCGCAGTACCTCTTCGACTTCGTTCTCTCACTCTCGCCCTCGTGACTTTGATTCATGATTCAGGAGTGATAACATAATAAAAACAAAAATAAGAAAGAATAAGAAATAAAACAAAAAGAGGTCTGCTGGGTCTTTGCGTGCGGGATCATGAGGGATCAGGCTGATCCCGTACTGTCTTGCGCGATCGACGGGGAGAACAGCACGTATAGCGCAGGAGGCTTGTCGATTACAGGCTGTCGCTTTGGGGAGCTCAGTCTTCTCTTCGTCATTCTCGTCTCTCTTGTATTACGGCAGATGTGCAGTGCAGATCAGAGCTACGATCTCTCTCTCCCGTTGAGGTCGCTGTACTTTCTTCTTTTTCTCACTTTTTAACATTATTTTGTGTCTTGTCCTCTAGGCCTTTAGTATTGTTATCTATCTATATAGGCCTTAGTTGATATGGGCTTTGTGCATTATGCGTGAATTCGGGATGAATAGTGTCACGCTTTAATCGTCGCGAGACGTAGTGTACCGCGACACATCTTCATGACAAGTAATCGTTAACTCGTCTATTCTGTTCTCAAGTCTCACTACCTCGACTGCTTTCGTGACCGTTTTTGTTATTCGATCACCAGAGGACGCACGTGATATGCATTAACGGTTAGGCTCGTGAATAGCTTTTTTGGCGTGTGTGTTGAGGTTGTGTTTGTTGGTGTTTTTGGGGGGGTGTTGGGGGGGGGGGTTTTTTTTGTGTCTTTTTTCATGTCGGTCTGGGGCTATTTGATTGTCTCTGTAGTAGTGTCACTGTCTGTTTGGTGTTGTGTTTCTTTTTAATATTGTCAATTTTCTCTGTCGATTACTTCCTTCCGTTCCATTGTCTGCGTTCGTGCGTCCGTGTGCGTGTGGATTTTTGTGTCCGTGTGTCCGTTCGTGGTTGTTTGTCTGTCTCGTGGCCGTCCGTATGTCCTTCCTTTAGTGTATGTTGTGTGTATGTTGTGTGTATGTGCGCGTGCTGCGCGTGCGTGCGTGCGTGTGCCGCTTGCTTAACGTTGGTATCCGCGTGACCCGCGGATATTAACAAGTTTCCCTCAGCCAGTGTTAATGCTGGGGACACTGATCCAGGCTTTTAGGGTTGGGGAGGAAGGTAGGGGAGGGTTAGGGGAAGCGGGATGGGTAGGAAAGTGGGGAGGGAGGGAGTTTGGGGTAGGGGGATGGGAAGAATATGGGGGAAGGGCAATGGGATGGGGAAGGTGGGGGTTTTGGGAAAGGGAAGAATGTGGGGGTTTGGGGAAGGGGAGGGGAGGAAAGTGGGGGGGGTTGGGATTCAGGGAAGAGGGAGGAGGAGGATAGGCAGAGGTTAAGGTAAGAGGTAGTTAAGAAAGGTGGGTAGATTGCAGGAGTTGGGGAAGGGAGGGGAGTAAGTAGGGGTTGGGATTAAGGTAAGTTGGGTAAGGTAATGGCGGAGGAGGCAGGGGGAGCGTTGGGTTGGGACTTGCTAGGAAACCGGTGAGGAGTATTGGGGTTAGGAGGGGAGGAGGGGAGGTTGTAGCCACTGAGAAGCATCTTCGAGTAATTTAAACTTGGTGTCTCGATCCCGCAGGTTGGGGCTCTTCTCACGTGTGGAATGCCTGGCGTCGCGATGTGTGTGTGTGAGAAAGAAGGAAAAAGGAGAAAGGTGAAGGAGAGAGAGAGGAGAGAGAGAGAGAGAGAGAGAGAGAGAGAGGAGAGAGAGAGAGAGAGAGAGGAGGAAAATGAGAGAATATATGCGTACCTTTGTATATCTCAAACTGTGAATCCTACACGGGTGCCTCCGTGTGGGATTCACACCGCGGGAAGCGTCAGGAGGAAAACCCGGAAGGCCTCGCCCTCCCCCGCTGAGTAGACAGCCATCCAACCAGAACCGTTTCCCAGGGCGTCCCTCTCCCGCACCGTCGCCACCTTCGTCGTCGTCCTCGTCATCGTCCACCGGGAGAAGGAGCGGCAGGTGTCGCTTCATTGTTCCTCGTGATAAGATCTCGGGGGGGAGGGCAGGAGGGGGGGAGTGGAGGGGCGAGGGGGGGGTAAGTGGAGAGGCGTCGAGGCGGGAGAGGGGGGGGGCAGGGTCCCAACGGTCCAACGGCCCCAAGGATAATAAGCTGCGAGGCTTGACAATGGCAAACGGACGCCGTTAAGCATTGTTGGGCGTCCGTCGAACAGCTTGTGGGGAGTTGTAAAGGGAAGAAGTGCAATATTGTTGTTGCTGTAGTTGTTGTTGTTTGTCTGAAGAAGGGGTGTGAAGATTTCCTCATCGTGTATCCTTTTGTCGTCGCGAATGCTCTCCCTCGAGTCCCGGCGAAGGGAAATTCCCGTTTTTCAAGCCTCCTCGAAAGAGCCAGAGATTTAAACATATAAATAGTTTAAACTGCACACCGCCCCTTTTTAAAAATCGAAAGTGAGATTTTTCTTACGATGATGTCTCCTTCTCGCTCGACTCGTTATCTCGCTCATCAAATCACGAATAAAGGAAGAGAGACATCCGTCATGGCGCATAGACCCTCTTTCCATTACTCAACGGCCCCCACAGGATGGAGCCGTAAAAAGAAAAACAATAGTCTGGCCTTTACCTTGTATACCTCTATGTCACAGTTACAAGGCGAGGCGGTGCGAGGCCAAGTAGCATGTCCGCCATGAGGATTTCATCGGGTCAGTAATAGCACACTAATGATGCATGATAAGTAACGACATGATCGGGGGACGTCTTCCCGCGGCAGAGGCTGAAGTACATGTCAACGAGCGATACGGACATATGAGTACCCGAACGCTGTTGAGGTCACCTTGAGCATGCCCACGAACACGGGACCTGGCCCACTTCTCATCTCTCTCTCCCTCGTCCTCTCTGTCTCAATCTACCACACATACGAGTCATATCTCTATTCCTCTTCCCTCTCAACTCCTCTTCTTCAATCCTCGGTTCTCTCAGGAGAAGAACATATAATATATATTATGTCATACATATAGAGACTCTCTCTATATCTACTCTTTATAAATACTCTCTCACTCTCTCACCCACAACGAACCTGTCTTACCTGTGACCCATCTGCCGTCCTTTCATTTTGTTTGTTTGTCTGTTTGCTCGTTCTTTCTCTCTCTTCTCGTACTCTTATATATCGCTATCTGCTCGGTCTTTTCTCTCTTCTCCGTTTCTATCTCCTCCTTGCGTCGTCTTTATACTTCTTCTCTTTCTCTTATCTCTCTCGTCTCCTTTCGTTCCTCTCTCGGCTCTCCTCTCTCAATCCTCGGTCTCCAGAGCACCCCGCCCCGCTCTCTATCCGGGGCTTTGTCCCCCCCCCCCGAACCCCTGTTCCCGTGTTCTGTGCGTCAGCGCCCTCTTCTGGCCGGAAGAGAGTGGTGACGGCAAGGGCCTCTCGAAAATGATAATACGGCAAGGGTTAGTCTGCTCGTCATCTGATCCTCTCAGGTCCGGTGTGTGTGCCCTGCTCCGGGACACAGTTTGACGCAGCAAGTCAGCGAGACTGTTGATAGCACGAAGGACGGGCAGATACACAACAGATAAACAACCTACGACCCAAGCACACACAAACAGCACACACACACACACCAACCAATACGACCACACCGACAGTGAGGGGAAGGTAGCACAGGGGCGAACACAGATATTACGCTCGTACTGGCAGGCTGTGTGTGACTGTAGGCCGTGGGTGGTGAGCGGGCGAGGTGGCGGGGGTGCCGCCTCTTTCCTGTGTCTTGCTTTGTTTTTTTAAGTTTCTCATCTTTTTTCTTTTTCTGCTCTACCACCCTTCTTTCACCTTTCACATCTGTCCTTTCTACCTTTTGCTTCTCTCTCAGTTTAGTCTTCTTTCCATCTGTTTACCTTCCTCTTTACTCTATGTCCTTGAGATGCGTTTTTTACCTCGTCTTTTTTCTGTGTGTGTAATTATTATTATTAATTACTTTATTATTTTTACTTTATTGTTTTCATTTTTATTTCAATTTATTATTTTTTTATTTGTATGTGGAGATAGGTCGCTTATGATGGATAAGTGGCCGTTGCGTATCGGCCTCGCTTTGATCTAAAACGGAATCGTTATTCATTATCAGATATTAGCATATTAATTTCCTAAGCACTTCCTGGCGGTTGGTTAGCTTCCCCTCCTCCCCATCCCCTCCTCCTCCTCCTTTCTCGCCCCTCCCCCCTGCTTTCCTCTCTCTCTCCCCATCCTTACCTCTTCATTCCTGTCCCTCCCCCTGTTTCTCCTCCTCCCCATTCCCCAAAATAAACCCTTTCCCCTCCTTCCCCCCCCCTGGTCCTTCCCCCCCCTGCTCCTCCCCCACCCCGGGTCAGGGCGAGAGGTCAGGCTTATGCTGCTTTGGTGCTGGCAAGCAATGGCATACTGTGGGGCATACGGCCGGCAAGTTATAATTGCATTGTGCTGAGGAGGTTGCGCGCCGCCCTTATTAGTTTGGTCGTTAATTTGCCTGCCCTGCCGGCGTAAACCTAGTATACTGTTGAGGGTTTCTGCATTAATGCAAGCGTCCCCCCCCATCTCTCTTTGCCCATCTACCCCTGTTCCACCCCCTGCTCTCTAACCACACTTCAAATCCCCCCCTCCTCCTCCGGCCCCCCTCCCACCTCCTACCCATCTACCCCTTCCCATCCCACCCACCCTGCTCTCTAACCCCACTTCAAACCGCCTCCCCACCCCCTCTCCCTCCCCCTCCCTCTCTCCTCCTCCTCCCATCCGAAATTTTAAGGTCCGGCCGCCGGATTTCCTTCGCGTCTTTTTAGGATTGTCTCGGATTTTTTTTTTTTTTTTTTTCTTTTTTTGTCATATTTTTTTCCTCTCGATTCTGTCGTGAGTATGGTAGGCTGATTATATTCGCGTATATGTGTATCTATATAAGTATCTATCTATCAGTTTATCTATATGCCTATCAATCTGTCTATATATTCAAAGTATATATATAGATAGATATATAAAAGCAAAACAACAACAGCGGTGTTATTTTTGTACTTTAGGAGAGAATAATAAAAATCTGTCAAAGTTATTCATTATGTGTAGTCCAAAGATTACTTGGAATCACCTTTTTTTAGACAGTCTACTTTTTGCTTTACGTTTTCTTTAAATATGAACCGTATATTTTACGCCACGTGTAGAAAAGGTATGAATGGGAATGAAAAACTTCACAATAGCTTCTTGTATTGTGAAGATATTCATTCTCATTCGTGCCTTATCTGAAACACTTCTTTATGTGTCCTTATGTTGTATTTATGTTGCATTTATCTGTATATTGTAGGAAAGGTATGAATGAGAATGGATAACTTCACAATAGCTTCTTGTATTGTCAAGATATTCAATCTCATTCTTTATTCTTTGTGTCTTTATATTGAATTTGTATTGTATATTTATATTATGATTCGTAACCATTCTTTTCCATCTTTATATTATGTTTCTATTATTTCTATTATTTATATTATGTTTCTGTTATTTCTATTATTTATATCTTTTATATTATGTTTCTATTATTTATATTATGTTTTATTATTCTATTGTTTATATTATTTATGTGATTATTATTATTGTTTATATTATTTATATTATTACTATTGTTGTTGTTTATGTTTTTATATTGTTTGTAATTTATTATATTAACCATCCCTCTCCCTCTTCCAGGTTCGGACGCTGTTTGTCAGCGGTCTACCAATGGACGCGAAACCCAGAGAACTGTACCTTCTCTTCAGAGCTTATGAGGTGAGTAGACTTTTCTTGGCGTTGTGTGAGAGAGGGAAGAGTGAGAGGGTGTGAGCGGAGAGGAGAGGGAAAGGGTGAGAGGGTGTGAGGGAGAAGAGTGAGAGGGTGTGAGTGGGATAGAGGGAAAGGGTGTGAGGGGAGAGGGTGAGAGGGTGTGAGTGGGAAGAGAGAGAGGTGGGGAGTGAGTGGAAAGGGTGAGAGGGTGTGAGCGGGAATTGAGAAGTGGGAAGAGAGATAGGTTGTGAGGGAGGAGAGTGTGATCTGAGGTATATCTAAATGAGAGAATGAAAGAAAAGTAAGTGGTGGGAATAAGACGATTGAAAAAGATAGAGATTTGATTGTTCATTTTCACTCTCTCTGTTCTCGTTCTTCTTCTTCCTCTTCTTCCTCTTCCTTTATGGGTAATTATTTCGAGTGAATGAGGAGGAAACGCGAAGCAACGAATGGGTACGTAAGAAAAGGGAGGTGAAGAGGACAAGTACACGACGAAGATTAAGAAAAAGAAAAGTAAAGTAATTTTTTTGGAAATTACTTCTAAACCCCTTGTCTGTGAATAGTGGGAGGGTAGAAAATGGGAGATGAAAGTCCATAAATAGGATATTAGAATCTTTTTTTTAGAGAGAGAGAGAAATCGGTGTGTGTAAGATTGTAACAATTAGTCACGCATTAAAAAATTCATACAATGTAAAGCAAAAACTAATCAACACGAGAATAAGAAAAGAAAAAAAAACTAAGATGCACAAGAAGTTAAGGCAAAGAAAAGAGTGATTCCTTGTCAAACTTGAAGAGAGAGAGAGAGAGAGAGAGAGAGAGAGAGAGAGAGAGAGAGAGAGAGAGAGAGAGAGAGAGAGAGAGAGAGAGAGAGAGAGAGAGAGAAGAAATATAAGAGAGAAGAAAGAAAGAAAAGGAATAAAATTCGAAATTCTTAGTTGAAACTTGAGGGCGAAGTTTGGAGTCTGAAGGAAGCAAAATCGGTTTAATGAGAGCGTGGTTTGAAGATTGGTGTTATTAGTCGATGGTGAATGGATTAAGGGGGGAGAGGGGGAGGTTATTAAGGGGCGTATCACCATAAGGAGATCGGAGTGTTATAGTGGTTGTGGTGAATATGGTGACTTATAGTGATGGTTCGTTGTGCAGTAGTGGATGAAAGTTGATAAATATGTAAAAAGCGTAAGTCAGTAACGCAAGAAACGAAGTCAGTAACGCAAGTGACAACTTCAGTAACACAAAGAATAAATTCAGTTACTCATTTAACGCAACGAACTCAGTAACGCAGGTAACAATTTCAGTAACGCAAGCAACGAATTCAGTAACGCAATTGACAAACTCGGTAACGCAAAAGAGCGAATTCAGTAACGCATTAAACTAAGTAACGCAATTAACAAACTCGGTAACGCAAAAGAACGAATTCAGTAACGCAAGCAACTAGTTCAGTAACGCAACTAACAAACTCAGTAACGCAAGTCGACGCATTCCAGCAACGCAAAGTGACACGCACGAACACTGTGTCGCATTTGACGTTATCGGCGTGTCGTATCACACCGGATTAAATTCCCTCCCGAGAATGACACACTGCCGGGGCGGAGGATCTGGCGCCATCTATCGGCGAGCGCGGAAAGTAATGCCGCGGCCGTCACTTCTCCATGAGTAATTTATATGTTAACGATTACTAAGGGGAGCAGGGGCGGGAGGTCTTGGAAGGGGCGGCACGTGTGTGGGCGTCTGCACGTGTGTGTGTGTGTGTGTGTGTGTGTGTGTGTGTGTGTGTGTGTGTGTGTGTGTGTGTGTGTGTGATTTTACTCTTGTTTTATGTGTTTCGTCAGATACCCTTATGTGTATGTCTTGGGTTTTTACTACCTTTATGTGCGTGTCTTCGTGTGGGTATGTATGCGTGTTTGGGTATTTAGCCTTGTATCTACGTGTTTGCTTTACCTGTGTGTATGTAGCATATTTGCCCCGTGTGTTTGTGTCCCCGGGTGTCTTCCCTGTGTACCCCCCTCCCACCCCCCCGCCGTATAATCGTTCAGTATACGCAGGCGCAGTCGGTAGGGCGTGAATTTAGGCGAGTTACGTTTTGTGTTACGCCGCACCCCAGGTCGTCATACCTATTGATTGCGAGTGTTTATCACGTGGAAATGCTCTCTGTCGTTGGTGTTGGCTGGGGTGGGGCGTAGTGGGGTGGAGGGGGGGGGTTGTCGTCTGTGGTGCAGGTGGTGTAGGGAGGGGTGCGGGGTGGTCATGACACTTTTGATGTGACGTGTTTGACACTTTTATTATTCTTTCTTTCTTTAAGGTGCGTTCAAGTGAGATGGTGTGATGTTATTTTCTGGTGTGTTGCGTTTAAGTTCGGTGTGTTTACGTCACGCTTGTATTGCGCTAATTTTATCTGTCTTTACGTTACATTACGTCGCATTTTTTATATAACGTTGAAATAACATTTGTTGCGATACGTGAGAGGTGTGTTTTTTTACGTCAGACGTCACGTTACGTTAAGAAAGGGCTAACTTGGCGTCACACTTTTACGTTACCTTAAATCGGCCTGACGGTATGCACTCTTAACGCCAAGATTTTTGTGTTACGTAAAAAGCAAGCTGTCTTGATGTTGCACTTTTCTTTTTATTACATTAACAGACCCTATTCGTTTTTTTATTACTTATCAAGTGGTTTTAACGCACTCGTAGGTTTTTTAACTAGGGACCGGTTTGTTAAAACTGAGCGAGGCCCAACCCAGTGAATAGTCATTACACGAACATGCATGTACACAGAAATAGGTGCATATCTATCAATCTAAACATGCATATCTGCTATATATATAGATAGATAGATGTAAATATATCTGATATATAGACAGATCTGCTTTTATTTCTGTGTATATACAACTATTCATTGGGTCGGGCCTTGCACAATTTTAACAAACCGGCCCTAGATGTTCACCGGTTTCTACTAACTAGCTGCCGGTTTGTTAGAATTTAGCGAGGCCCGACCCAATTAATTTTCGCATATACAGACATTTATATACACAGAAATAAATGCATATCTATGTGATATATACATTTATCTATCGTTGCGGTAGATATGCATGTCTCGACTGATAGATATGCATCTATTTCAGTTTATAAGGTTGTCCGTTTAATGAATGTTCAATTTTAACAAACCGGCCGTAGATGCACACTGGTTTCTACTGAACGCGTCCCCTTATTTGGGTTAGCAAGGGGTTCGCGATGATCCCACTTGTACACTTCTTTAGGTTGATAATTAAGGTAAAACCCGAGCTTGGGTTAACACGTTAATGTTCCCAGGATTTAAAAAAAATCTAAAGGCTGCGTTCTCTTGGGTATTTTTTCTTCTTTTTATTCTTCTTCCTCATCATCATCTCCTTCTTCTTCTTCTTCTTCTTCTTCTTCTCCTTTTCCTCCTTCTCCTTCTCCTTTCTTTCTTTAGGGGATAAGGGGTGGGGGGCGTGTCTGTCAAATATTTACGATCTAAAATTCATGCACTATTAAGAAAACTTTTGGGGTGGCGGCGGTGACACGGAAATGGGGTTGTTATGCTGACGGTGTGAGTTAAGTGGCGTTCGGTAATTGCTTTATTATTAAATCAAGAACAAAATGCGGTACTTTGAATAATTTATGCGCAGGAGTAATTAGTAGAAAATATTTTGTTGCTTATAATTTTTTTTTTCTTCTCTTCTCTCTCTTCTATTCTCTCTCTCTCTCTCTCTCTCTCTCTCTCTCTCTCTCTCTCTCTCTATCTTCTCTCTCTATCTCTATAACCTCTCTCTCTCTCTCTGTCTCTCTCTCTCTCTCTCTCTCTCATCTCTCTCTCTCATCTCATCTCTCTCTCTCTCTCTCTCTCTCTCTCTCTCTCTCTCTCTCTCTCTCTCTCTTTCTCTCTCTTTCTCTCTCTTTCTCTACTTCTCTCTCTCTATTTCTCTCTATTCTCTCTCTTCTCTCTCTCTCTCTCTCTCTCATCTCTCTCTCTCTCTCTCTCTCTCTCTCATCTCTCTCTCTCTTCATCTACTTCTCTCTCTCTCTCTCTCTCTCCCCCCTCTCTCTCTCTCTCTCTCTCTCTCTCTCTCTCTCTCTCTCCTCTCTCTCTCTCTCTCTCTCTCTTCTCTCTCTCTCTTCTCTCTCTCTCTCTCCCTCTCCTCCTCTCCTCCTCTCCCTCTCCCTCTCTCCCTCTCCCTCTCCCCCTCCCTCCCCCTCTCGGCTCTCTCTTCTCTCATCTCTCAGTTTCTCCCTCTCCTTCCCTCCGATCCTCGTCCCGCTTAGTTTCTCTCATCTTCTGCCAATTATCTTAAAAACGACAATTAATTGCATTTAATTATAGCCGAGAGGGTGTTAACCTCTGCATAGTGAAGGATGTATGTAATACACTTTGCCCCCCCCCCCCTCCCCACCCCCCACGCTCTACTTGCTTTAGCCCTCCCCCCATCATCACCTCCCCCCCTCCCTCATTCTCATCTCGTGTCTGTGGGGTCTCCTCTTTCGCTCCAGTTATTTCTTTTCGCCAGCTTTCTCCATCTCCCTCTTCGTCCCCTGTTCGTATCCTTCTGGGATTTATGACTTAAGCGTCTCTCTATGCTTCCTTTTTATTTTTTTTTTTTTCTCTATCTTCTTCTTTTTCTTTTCTCTTTTCTTTTTCTTTTCTTTTCTTTCTCTCTCATTCTTCTCTCCGCTCTTATCTTTCTACAGCTAGTTATGTAATTATTATCATTAACATTACCTTGTATCTTCCTTTTTATGTTTTATGTATGTGCTTTCACATACCATCGACCCTGTAATGCTTGTCTGATTTGAATAATATTTCCAGCCCTTCCCTTATCCTTATTCCCCCCCTCTTCGTCGTCTCCCCTCTCCCTTGGTCACATATATAGCGTGCCCTTTGATGCCGTGCCCTTGACCTGCTCGGGAATTCACACATTCTCGATGAACCTCTGATTTGTTTTTGCTTACCCTCCTCCTCTAGCTCCTCTCTCTCCCCCGGGCCCTCCCTCTTCTCTCCTCTTTCCCTCCTTCTCTCTCTCTCTCTCCTCTCTCTCTCTCTCCTCTCTCTCTCTCATCTCTCAATATCTTTCTCTCCTCTCCACTCTCTTCTCTCTCTCTTTCTCTCTCTTTCTCTCTCAGTCTCTCTTCCGACGGTGTCCATCCTCCTCTTGTCATCATTAGTACCTCTCATCTGGAGACAATCTCTCTCATCTCCTTCTCTCTCTCTCTCGTCTCTTCCTCTCTCATCTCTCTCCATTCTCCCTGTTCTGGCGCTCTCGTCTCTCTTTCTCTCTCTCTCTCTGTGTGTATGTAAGTTATGAATATGTAGTCATGTAGTAATGTATGTATGTATATTTGTGGAGAGAGAGAGAGCGAGCCTCGTGTGCAGCATTGCGGTCTAAATATGTTCGCGCTCTGGTCCGGCTCCTAAGTTGAGTGCGCGCTCACCTTCCTCGACACACCTTCCCCCGGGAATGGCTGTTCCCTGGAGATACTTGTTGCCGTGCGCGGCGGAGGGTTCTTTGTGTGTGTGCGTAGTATATGGGAAAAAAATGGCAGGGTAAACGGGTTTACCCGCAAACCAAGGACACCACACGTGGGTATACATACATACATGCACCACACACGTCACTTATCATTCACTGGTTGTCATCNACCGGGCTGACAGAACACAATAATCTTCGAAGACAATTTTCGCGTACGACTGGGTCCTTTGTCCCCCTCCCTATACGCTGACCCCCCCCCCCTGTCCGTATCCATTCCACCCCCGCCACTTCTCCTTTCCCCTAAGTAGTCCTCTCTCTAAGTGGATAGATAGACAGATAGACATGA
Organism: Penaeus vannamei; assembly: GCF_003789085.1. Lineage (NCBI taxonomy): Eukaryota > Metazoa > Arthropoda > Malacostraca > Decapoda > Penaeidae > Penaeus > Penaeus vannamei. The sequence continues at coordinate 167,972 of NW_020868553.1, forward strand.
GAAACAGAACGGTATGATATATGGAGACCACGGCACGGCCACACCACACCACACACACACACAGGATGGCCACACACAACACACACAACCAACAGCTGGGCAGCCACACAGCACCTCACACACACACACACATGCAGCACACACCACACAGATTATATATATAGATGTAGGGTATAGTATACTTAATAGTATAATATATATATATATTAATATATAGAGAGAGAGAGATGAGAGAGAGAGAGGAGAGAGAGAGAGAGAAGAGAGAAAGTGAGAAGAGGGGAGCAAAAGAAAATTTGACGTTGAATTTATAAATCATTTAGCGAAGATCAAATGTACGAGGGCACAAAAGTGGGCATGAATCGTGTCTCACAAGGGCAGCGTGGTCCAAGGAACATGTTTAACTGCAAATATATCTATGTATCGAAGCAGCCTGCACACATACACAACAGGCCAGCGACACGCACACACCACACACACACACGGCACAGCACACACAACACAACACACACACACACCAGCACACACACAACCACACATCACACACACACACACACACACACACTCACTCACTCACTCATCAAGCACACGCACACAACTTACATACAGCACTCACTCACTCACTGCAGAACACACCACACACACACACACACACACACCACACACACTCTCACACCACCACACACACACACACACACACAACACACACACAGTCACACACACCACATCAAAGCACAACACTCACTTACACACACAATAATGTGGCTGCCTCACAAGGATGCGTCTAAATGATCACCCTGCATTAAATATTTACAAACAAGATTGAGATCTCGTCCCCGGGGCAGTAAGGCGGAGAGTGCAACAGGAATAACGAAGGGAAGAACAAGAAAACACACGAATACATTCTTGTTCTTCCCTTCGTTGTTCCTGCTGCGATTTGTTCGTCATGACTTCCACACATGGCGTAGAGTGCTGCCTTTGGGAAGATCGCACAATTTGCAAGATGGAAAGGCTAGATCAGTAGCAACTCGAGGTGGTGTCATGGCCTCTGTTTTGATGATTGTTTAATGGAAATATAACCATTAAAATGATTATTTTTCCATCCTTTTTGAAAATTGAAAAGATCAAAATGATCGACCATATCCACAAAGCATCCGCAACTTTTGTGACGTCATCAAAATAAACCCCATGTGCTTTTTTTCCAGAAAATAGAATCAGACGTCATGGCACCTCCTTGAGTTGCTACTGATCTAGCCTTTCCCATTTGCTAGACGAAGAACGGGGCACGTGGTCCGCCCGAGACGCTTGCCTGAGTGACCGCCTCTCAACCAAAGCCTCGCACTCATCACATTATGTCTGCGTATTCATGAGTCTATGGCTACGGTATTTGTGCGCACCGTTCACCAAATTTCCCTAGCGATGGATGGGAACACTGCCATCACGGTGGCCATTCCTACGATCCACTATTAAAGCGTGATATTTCGGAGTACATGATTTTTCTGCAATACCGGAGGGAGGGCGTGGCGTGTCTATTAGCCATATCCAGGGCTCAAGCAGTCTCAGCAAGATTGTCTGCAGTTCCTTTGGCTGCGAATCCGACGTGAGGAGACACCCGTAAAAAAACACACAAGAAGAAATCTATCGTAGCCTATGAAGAGCTTGGAAAGGATTTATTTATTTATTTATGTATCTATTTATTTTTAAACTGCGGACACATGTTCTTGCTGACGAATGAATGGGTGAAGTGACCGACTGGGACCACAGCTGAAAGCCTGCACAGCAGAGGTGGAAGAATGCAGACCAGGGGGCAAGAGCTCAAAATAGGTTAGAGCTTGATAGTTTTGAAAAATCTCAACTAACTGATACCTGACCTAACCTAGCTCTTAACTGACTTTAACTAGCTAGCCTAACCTTACCTGCCTTAACTCACTTCAATAACAACCAAAACTACTCACCTTTCACTAACTCAACAAACTAACTAACCAAAGCTAACCTACCCCCACCAAACCTCACCTAACCTAGCGGCTCCATAGCGGGTAGAACATGGCACTCTCTGCACTCCCGTCTGTCTGTTGAGAGCCGTCGACGCAGAGGCATAGACAGCGGGGACAGAAGCAGAGACACTGGCGATGAGAGCGAGAGAATGAGAGATAGAAAAAAAATATTCGACCAGATAACAACAGGCTTTTCTTTCAGTTCTACGCGTAAAGGTCAATTATGATTAGTTCACAAAAGAAAGAAAGAAAGGAAAAGAAAAGACAATGAGCGATCTGAAATAATGTAATATATAAAAGGCAAATAAGATTAAATGTTTGAGCAATATACGATTCATTGTGATAAATACCTCAGTTTCAAAAATAAAATTCATTCGTAAGATTTTGACCTTTGCATTTCTCTTCCAATAAAAGAATATAATTTAATATTCGCTTTGTAAAATTTTTCCACCTCTCCAAAAAAAATCTAATAAAGAAGTAATGATTTGAAAGCGAATGGTAGCGAATATACGTTAATACAAACACACGCATCACACTCACAGAAAGAAGAGAGAGAGAGAGAGAGAGGGAGTAGGGAGAGGGAGAGGGAGAGAGAGAAAGGAGTAGAGATGGAGGAAGAGAGAGAGAGAGAGGAAGAGAGAAAGAGATGAGAAGAGGAAGAGAGAGAGAGAGAGAGAGAGAGATGAGAGAGAGAGAGAGAGAGAGAGAGAAGAGAGAAGAGAGAGAGAGAGAGAGAGTATGAGAGAGTAGAGAGAGAGAGAAAGAGAGAGAGAGATGAGAGAGAGGAGAGAGAGATGAGAGAGAGATGAGAGAGGAGAGAGAGAGAGAGAGAGAGAGAGAGAGAGAGCGATAATAGAGAGAGAGAAAATAGAGAGAGAAGAGAGAGAGAGAAGAGAGAGAGAGAGAGAGAGAGAGAGCGAGAGGAGAGAGAGAGAGAGAGAAGAGAGATTGAGATAGAGATAGAATGAGAGAGAGAGAGAGAGAGAGAGAGAGAGAGAGAGAGAGAGATAGAGAGAGAGAGAGAGAGAGAGAGGAGCGAGAGATGAAGATGAGAGAAGAGAGAGAGAGAGAGAGAGAAAGAGGAAAAGAGAGTAAGTAGAGAAAGAGAGAAGGAGATTAAAGAGAGTAAAGAGTAGATAAGAGAGAAAGAGATAAGAGAAGAGATAGAATGAGAAAGTAGTTAATAAGAAGAAGTGAGAGATATCACAACAGGTCACACACAGTCATGTGTGC
>NW_020868553.1:186448-188948 GCF_003789085.1 Penaeus vannamei
GCATCTTCAGCATCTTCTTCAAAGTCAGCATCTTCAGCGTCGGAGTCATGATCCTCAAAGGAAGTAACCTTCAGCATCCTTCAAAGTCAGGCATATTTCGTTACCCTCAAAGTCAGCATCTTCTTGACCTCAAAAGTCAGCATACTTCAGCGTCCGAGTCATGATCCTCCAAGGAAGTAACCTCAGCCATCCTGAAATCAGCTCTTCAGCCCTTTCTTAACAACTTCAGCATCCTCAGCCATTTTCATGCGACCCCCTCGACGACAATGCCCACATCGAAGCGCACTGACCTTCCGCCACCTATTTCCGGTTTGCGGTTGCGAGGGGGGTGGGGGGTGGGGGTGGGGGTTAGGGGGTACCGATTCATATAATTATAAAAATGATGCACAATTCCTTTTTCATTATCCACATTGTCATGTGAAGCAACAACAAGTATCTCTCTCCATCAATTTACTTTACACTCATTTTAATATTTGTGATAAAGTGTTTCCAAAAAAGGAGATACAAATATGTAAAATTACTTGTTATGGTTTATTAAACTTTTTCCATCAACATTCACTTGTGCAAGAAACTTTATCTAAAATACAAAGGCCGCTTGTCATAGACTGACAATCACAAATCAAGTATACACAAATAATTAAATATAAGAAAATAATAACACACAACCCTCTGGTAAGGACCCAAGTTATTTGCTGTTTTTATCACAAATTAGATGTCAAGTTCTTGCCTACTCTAATAAAAGATATATCATGGAAATCACATCACATTGCCATGATTACAAATGATAATAATGACAAATTTTCTGACACAAAATAATGGAAACGACCAAACAATAACACAGGTTTGAAAAAGTTACTTCGAGCTCGGACTTCTCTTTTTTTTTCAAGTAAAACTAAAAACACAACAACCTTTGAATTAACTAAACTATTCCCAAAAGAAGTATAGGGTATTCATCTTTCGTTACTCACATTCTTGGCGTTTCCCGATTTCGGAATACTTAATCGGTGTATTAAAATATAACTCGATCTGACAGGCGTCCTTCTCGCCTTCAAAACAACGACGTCACACGACTTGTTCTGAATGTACGATACACTTACACAAACATACGAGACCAGACAAAACGTACATCTATCTAAAATATTATTCCGTTTCAGATACATTAATATAATCAGGTGGTACAGTGTATATATGTGTATATACTATATATATATATATATATATATTATAATATTATGTGTTGTGTGTGTGTGTGTGGGTGTTGTTGGTTGGTGTGTGTGTGTTTGTGTGTGTGTGTGTGTGTGTGTGTTGTGTGTGTTCACTTCCTACCCTTCATCTATATATTCATTTATCAATTCATAACACAGAAAATTCGCTTATGCACATTTAGATGTACGTTTGCTAAATGAAACCACATTGCACATGTTGTTGTGTCTGTTCATTTATCTATCTATCCTTTTAAATCACTGCATTTATTCACCTATCTATCTGTTTATCCATCTTGCACCAGCACTTGCACTTGTAAATGTAATATGCAAAATTATGTAATTTGCTGGAATACACATTAAATAGCACGAATTACACCTCGTAACTATTCCGGGCAATTTGACGAAGAAGAAATGATTCGTAATTAACGAGAATGCACGAGGGCGAAGTGAGGGAAAGAAGGGCCACGGCATTGCGGGGAAGTCGTATATATATATAATATGTATATAGTATATATATACATATATGTATATATATATTAGTTGACATACACACGTGTGTTTTGTGCTAAATGTTGTGCGCATGTATTTCTATATGTAAAAGTGGTGGCAAAGTGGGGGATGGGGTGACGGTGGGGGGGGGGGGGGGGGGTGGATGGATGTATCCTTAACCCTTTCGGTGAAGGATATTAGGAGGATATTACTGCATATCCGGGGACGCGGGGGGGAGGGGAGGGGGAAGGAGGGAGAGAGGGACACACACACACATACACACACCACACAGACATACACACACATACACACACACACACACACACACAGACATATAGAAAATCCAGCCAACCAACCACTCACCACACACGCAGGCACATACACACACACACACACACACACACACACACACACACATACACACGCACACACACACACACTTTTCCAATGGGTTTCTCCCTGGGGTAAGGTTAATCAATAACACTTTAATAATCTTTATCCTCTTTGTAATTAACCGATGACGCATCTATCATCTCTCTCTCTCTCTCTCTCTCCTCTCTCTCTCTCTCTCCTCTCCTCTCTTCTCTCTCTCTCTCTCTCACTCTCTCTCGCTCTCCTCTCTCTCTTCTCTCTCTCATCCTCTAATCTCTCATCTCTCTTCTCCTCTCTTTCTTTCTCTCTTCTCTCTTCTTTCTCTCTCTCTCTCTCTCTCTCTCTCTTATCTCTCTTCCATCTCTCTCTCTCTCTCTCTCTCTCTCTCTCTCCCATTCTCTCTCTCCTCTCTCCTCGGTCTTCTCCTCATTTTC
>NW_020868553.1:193675-196175 GCF_003789085.1 Penaeus vannamei
TCTCTCTCTCTCTCTCTCTCTCTCTCTCCTCTCTCCCTCTCTCCTCTCTCCCTCTCTCCCTCTCTCCTCTCTCCCTCCTCTCCCTCTCTCCCTCTCTCCCTCTCTCCCTCTCTCCCTCTCTCTCTCTCTCCCTATATATAACACTATATATATATATATATATATATATATATATATATATATATATATATATATATATATATATATATATATTATATATATAATATATATATATACATATACATATAGATATATGTATATTAACTTCATTTCTTTTTGGTTTGTCTATCTGTCTCTCTCTCTTTGCTAGTATCTGTCTACTTTAGATGAAATATAAAAGGAAAGGAAAATCACTGCACATTATTAGCCAATAGAATCAAACACACACACACACACACACACACACACACACACACACACACACACACACACACACACACACACACACACACACACACACACACACACACACACACACACCGCGGGAAGGGAAATGATGGCTCACTTCTTACGATACTGTTGACATTTCCCGCCGCAACCCCCGGAAAAGGGACACTCGAATCTCAACCGAGTTGTCCGATGCAGTGCATTTCGCTTGCAACGGAGGAAGGTTTATAAACATGTTTTTCTTCTTCTCCTTCTTCTTCTTCTTCTTCTTCTTCTTCTTCTTCTTCTTCTTCTTCTTCTTCTTCTTCTTCTTCTTCTTCTTCTTCTTCTTCTTCTTCTTCGTCTGGGAAAGGCCACGCCGGGTAATTATCATCATGCAACGAGCACAATCAATTTGCAACATATTGTATCCACTAGCACACAGAGCGACGTTCACGGGATAGGCCGGTTTGTTAAGTTCTCGCGAGAGCTAATGAACATTCATTATACGGACATGCTTATACACAGAAATAGGTGTATATCTATGTCTAGACATGAATGTCTACCGTAAAGATAGATAAATTAATGTATATCTGATACATATGCATTTATTTTTGTGTATAGGGATATCTACATATTCAAATACTCGTGTCTGGCCTCAATTCTAACAAACCGAAAAGCTTCCAATTCCACTAAATGATGACGAAAAAGTTCAAAACAACAGACGAATCTACACCGCCAACGCTATGTCTACTGTCCCGCGAAAACTGTCACCCGCCGCGCCCCCCAAAAAAGCATGACAGCTGTTACTTACATCGCAAAGTCACCTTGGGAAAGAAACAGGTCACTCCTCGCCACTTCCGCCGTACCTGGGGACAGAAAAAGAAAGAAAGAAATGAATATAAAAAAAAAAGAGAAAAGAAAATGATACTACAGACATGTGATCACCGCAACGGACGGGGGCAGGGCACTAACTTCTCTAACGTCTACGATGATGTGTCAGCTCTTTTCTTTCTCTCCTTTGGACGATGCCTCAAAGCGACCCCGACGGACGGAAGCACAAAGACAGCATCGTCATCCTCGTCATCAGTCGCCATATTGGGAGAGGCTGACGTATCGACAGCAACAATACATTTCCAAGTCTCTCAAGTCAGTCGCAGTGAAGCGTCCGCGTTAATTCATCACGTCGTCCGTATGTATGAGTCAAAAATCAAAACTGGCGACAAACAATGATGTCGAAATTGAAGTATATCTCAGATTTTTTAAAGGCATCGAGACACGTGAAAGACACAGACACTGGGATTCATAAAGACAAGGGAAATGGCACTGGAGTCTGGTCCGAGTGTGAGTCAAAAATCAAAACTGGCGGCAAATAATGATGTCGAAATTGAAGCATATCGCTCATTTTTAAAGGCATCGAGACACGTGAAAGACACAGACACTGGTATTCATAAAGACAAAGGAAATGGCACTGGAGTCTGGCCCGAGTGCGAGTCAAAAATCAAAACTGGCGGCAAATTATGACGTCGAGATTGTTTATCGCTCATTTTTTTTTCTAAGGCATCGAGACACGTGAAAGAGCCCAAATCTAGGATTTATAAAGACACTGGAAATGGCACAATGTTGTTGTTGAAAAACACTTCCTTTCATTAGACCGAAGATATCTTTTCAGTCTTGCTCACTGGTGATGCCACAGGGAAAATGGCACGACATGAGCTCTTTGCAACAAATAGCTGCAACAAGTAGTAGACACTTTCTGGACAAAGATGGCCTCCCAGCACATGCAAAATGTATAAAATGTATACCAAAGTATAACTACCCAGCATCGGAACCGCAAAAATTGTCTTAAATATGATGACCGCTTTATCCATCAGTGCCTAACGGTTAAGCAATAAAGTGTCAGGAGTCTTATGGGAAACGATTATTTATTAAATTTAGCAATACAATCAAAATAAAGATAAATATAAAGATAAAGCTAAACAGCAAGATGATAATGATGATGATGATGATGATGATGATGATGATGATAATGATGATAATGGTAGTGATAGTGATGGTGGTGGTGGTGATGATGATGGTGATAAAAATGCTATTGCTATTATAAAACGGCAAAACTAATAAAACATACAAGCAA
>NW_020868553.1:201175-203675 GCF_003789085.1 Penaeus vannamei
GAAAGAACAAGCATGTAAATAAATCAGTAAATAAATCTATATCTGTTAAATACGAGCAACCTGATATACATCGCAGACCCTTCTGAAATAGCACGACAAACAATGCACTATGTATCTTTTATAGGTACTATCATCAGAATCATAACTTATTCATTTATATTGTGTAATATTTCGTGAACGCATAACTCCGATAAATCAATTCGTGGCAACACTATCTCTGTTTACAATACTTAGTTCTGAAGTGAAGAAAGAAAGAAAATTGATGATAAAGATTTGAACGTGCATAACTTAATTGTTATTTAAATATGCAACTTACAAAGTGGCAAATCAAAAAGATTGATTGCTTCACGTGTGATACATATCAAAATCTTTTGTCCAAGGCACACTATGTCTTTTTGCGAATGTAATCTCTAACCGAATATTACGAATTAATTAGGCAGGCAGTTTTTAACTCATTAGGAAGAGAAAATAAATCAGCTTAATGAAACAGTTTACTTGAATATGTTCATTTCATTCAGTACATCATTCTGGGAAGCAATAATAGTTCGGGCATTTGTAACGCAATATTACTGTTTTCCTGTGAAGTCACCAGATATCTAAGCTGTTTTCTTCAAGTTACAAAACGAATAATGCTCTTTAGAAGATGCCTTGAAATGAAATCCAGTCGCTCCTTTCTCAAACCTGGCTTATTCAACTAAATTTTGGAACATTTATAACTAATAGACGTCTTTTTTGCTTCAATGTCCGTTCAGTGTTGTCATGGATATTATTAGCTGCCATGAATGTATGACTAACATACACATATTTAAAACTAATGTCGTTAATATGACTTTCAGAGTTAGGTTCACCAGAATTACGAAGGTATTATGCATACACTGATTTCCCTAGAAAACAAGGTCATTTGCATTTCTTTGCTTTATCAATATTAGATGAAAATGCATTAGCTAAGCGTATCTGATTTCTGCCTGCAATGTATATGTACACATGAGCCTATACAAAAACTTATACAACTAATTATAAATTTCCATATATACATGCACACACACACACATTTTTTTCTTTTCTTTTTCTTTTTTTATCAGTATTATTAATGAAATGAAACACATAACAAAACCGTTTCAAATACGAAACGCTAATTTCCGAATGCTATTTGAGCCGAAGGAAATCACACCCTCTTTCTTAGTCTGTCACGCCGACTACATCATGTTGACTCATAATCGTCTTACAGCATAACGCATCAAATTCATGATTCAAAGCTTATACTCCCAATGCTCTTATCACACATTCAGACATCATGCATTAAGCCCTTACTGGTCGGCACGCGAACACGGTCATGATGTATTATGCTTTGTAATAATGCAGAAAAACTGTAGCCTACTGTGACCCCGAAATAACGACAGGAGAGGCGTGACCCATCACAGCTGGTTGCATTGACATCAAAACGGCGAAAACCACATTTGTGGAGTAAATTCTTTATATCCTTTTATTACAGAGTGGGTCACATATTAGGTTTAACAAGCATACATAGTTTTGAAGAAAAAAAATCTCTCATGGTTTCGCAAGTTTCAGGCATATACTTTGCGACTAACAGTGTAACATTATAGCGTTAATCTCTCCCCCTTGTGACAGGGTTGTCACCGTCATGCCTCTCCATCATAAGTTAGAAATGGCGGGACACGTCCGGCCTGCGTGTCGGCATGGCAGGCGCGACAAGGAGACCGAGGCGAGGAATCTAAATTTTAATACATTCGTGAACAAACTCGTCTCTGTTGAAGGATAAAACGCCCGCGGGCCCTTTAATTTCGGCGGCTCTGTGACTAAGTAGACTACCTGTTAAGGCAAACACGAAGCCGCCATGACAGAAAATAAGACGGATCTCCATCACAATGACAAGTCCGCTGTCACCAGATTATAGTGAGACAAAACGCCGCCGTGCCTGGGCTGGCGTGACTGGCTAATACCCTGTCATTGCCCTCACGGCACGGCACGCGCCAGCTCTCGCCCTGCTTGGCGTCATGCGGCTTTGTCCTCCCACTGGCTCGCAGACAAGGCGCCGAGGAGAGCTGCGTCTCCCCCTGGCGGAAATGGCGGCTCCCTTTCCCTGTCTCGCTGTTTCTTCGGTTCTTTCTTGGAGCGCCCCTTCCCTTTGTCGGGTTTCTTCTCTCCTTTCTTACAGCGAAGGCTTCGTATGCTGTGAATGCCAGGCATCTATACAGTTGGGAAAATGTAACAAAGCTTTCACCTAAACCCTTAATATCCCTCATTACGCAGACTAAGATCTCGCATAAACAACAGGAAACGGAATGAGGATGAGGAAACACATGCAACCCTCGTCATCCTCAATAAGAGAATGCGCTTCTGTTCTATCCCGGTAACATACGAACCAGCGACGTGGTACCGCCCTCGCAAATAAACATGAACAGGTGCACCAAACCAGCTGTATCCATGATAAAAATCTGAACAATTACAGGGTGTATTCATCGCTATTGCAAGCCCAACG
>NW_020868553.1:206175-211496 GCF_003789085.1 Penaeus vannamei
ATACTAGAAACCGAGCATGTTATCTCCGGCATGCAATCTACGCCACCTTAGGGCGTATTTTATCGCCACTTTTCGAAAGAATAGCTAACATGACATCAAATAAGATCAGTATATAAATATTTGTTACCCTGGCACCGGTGTTTCTTAAACTTTAACAAGTGATGGATCTTTCTACCAACAATGTTCTGGTCCCGTCAACTATATCAATGTGGCTGGAAATTTAATAATTACTAAGGTATTGATATTATAAGAATGGTTTCTCAACTCGAATTCTCTCTGCCGAGCCCCTTACTTTTATAACATACACATTACATGGATGATTCTCGCCGCGATGATATGTAAACGGAGAGAACCGCAGATAATGTGAAACCACATACAAATTTCTGACATCTAAAGAGTAGGTGGAGTCCGCCTCTATGTGACAGTGAATACAAAGGCGTAGCGGAGAACTACGCAGTTACATTCAGCGATAGCTAATACCCTTGCTATTAGGGAATTATCCAGAGACGATATGGGATATAGGACGTTCACTTACGGTGTGTCATGACCAAACGTCAAAATGGTCTTTGGTACCAATAAAGAAGCAAATGCCAGATATGTAGACACTGCACTGGTCTGCAATCCGTAGTTTTTTTTATATTATCAGAATTTCCAAAGATCTGATGACACAAGAGTAAAACTGTAGCTCCATATAACACCCTCATTATTACCTACCGACTATTTTTACGTTATGGTTTCAAGTGTTTTCAGTCTAGCTTTAACCTCCATAAGAGCATTACAGTCTTAACACTTCATCTCTATTTTGCGCATGTTACATCTTCCTGAGTTGCTCTTGACAGAACTCAGCAAGCATTCCTTTGTATGTTAAGAGTTTGATTTCAGTCACTCTGCCCCTATGATATAAATACGACGTAGTTTAATGATCGATAAACCACGCTACACGACTTCCTTATTCGAGAGTTTATATAGCACTTCTTGGTCTCTGTCGTAATGGTACTGTAGCCCCTATTGCGGGTAAGGCATTTTTACTCGGGTGAATCTATTTATACTACGATTCCTTTACTTCTGGGTACCTGACTATCTATTTCGCCGTAACTCAAAAATATATTATTGGAAAATAAGATTCCATTTACAATATCCACGACTATCAAATATCAGGAAGGTTTTCGCTCTCTGTTCAGAAAGAGTCATTTCATTCAATTAAAAGGAAGCCGTAATGATCAGGAGTTATTCTCACTGATGTTTTAGTATTATCACTATTATCTCTATTTCAGGTATTATCGTCGCTGAGCCCAGACGAACTCGGAATCTTGAGAGCTACATACATACATTCACGGTCGTTATGAAGGCAAATGTGATAATATATTCGTTGCCTTTATAAATAAAAAAAACCAAAGGCCATAACAATGATGATTAAACCAATTACACGTTGACGTTCGAAAGCCACAGTTCGCTTTAATGTATAATTTTTTGGCCAACCAGGTGCTGTAGGGCTTGCCACCTGCAAATTGGAAAGGGAGCTTTCTTCACAAAGCCATGTGACGTAATTACCTCTTTTGTTACGGTTAACCACCACCTTTGCGTGAAAACAGGCACCGGGGAGATTTAAAAGGCCAGCGCTGTACTTCGCTCAGTATAACAGAGGAATTACGTTTTTTTTTAAACAGTCTGCAAAACGAAGAACACGGCACTGCTTACTGGCAGGAAATCGGGAAAGAAGGAAAAGACCTAAAATACTGCTTTCATAGACCATCACGCGTGCGGTAAGTGTCAGTGGCTCTCTCTCGGCCTCGTTAAAATCGAGTGAAATGTGTCTTCAAGAGAACAAGAAAGGATATTCGGATTTTTACAAGCAAGTAAGAATATCACCTCTGGCTCAAAACACACACACACACACACACACACACACACACACACACACACACACACACACACACACACACACACACACACACACATTACACACAAATCAATCCGATAAAATTATACATCTTTATTTTATTTGTGTTTGAACTGGTAAGTTGCTATTATTTTTTATATTAAAACAAACATACATTTTTCTTTTGCCTTGAAGAGGATGTTCGATCTATTTGTTTTTCGGTATCCAATCACTGTTGCCAATACCTAGCAAACAGCGCTCTACCTTGACGGACCTCGTGTGACCTTTGCGCGACCTGCTCAAGAATTCCCTGCCAGCTGACGTAGATTAACATGAACCTTGGTATATTTATAGCTTGCTCGGCCTGCCTGCTCGCATGACCTCATCCCGCAGGATCCTGCATTGTATCCTCTGAGAGCTACTATTCTCGAACAATGTGATCAAGTTGTCTTTTCATTATTACCAATATCTAACAAGGGACTTTCCTCAGTGGCCTACGTTCCCCACGCCATGCACGTGACCTGCCTGCCCGCATGGCTCCCTCCGTGACTTCAAATAAAGACTTCAATCAGCCTCGCATGAATGTATTCGATTTCGGTCCGTGTCTGTACGCACAATGCTCGCGTTCGGCGGCGCAAAGAGCAGACAGCCGATAAAAACGACCCGAGCCAGGGGCCGTTTCTCCTCCCCGCGACCTTTCCTGAGCGGCGGCGAGGCGGAATCACCTGTTATTTGAACTATCCCCTTTCCTCCCCCCCCCCCCTTAGCCCCACTTTCCGAACACGCCGCGTCGAACGTTGACAAATATCATCAATTAAATATCGAAATAACGCCCGGCGCGCGCACACTCCTCGCTCGTATTTCAGCCCAACAGCTCGTAATCGCCGCTGCTGAGATGGGCGTTCTCCTCTCGCCCGTACACATTTCTCATCCGCAAGACACAGACAACGTATATCTCTTGGCCAAGACTGACCTCTTGAGCATTTATCTGAAATTACTGTACGGACGCTTAGACATTTAGCCCGCAGTAAGTCGAATGATACTCAGTATTAATGGCGATCATTTAACTATCAATATGAATATTATCTTTATTCTTTTTTTTTTTTGGGGAGGGGACGTTGAGTACTAATTGCCCAATTGCCTATTATCGTCAACGCGAAATAAGAATAGCAAGGCAATGATGGGCATTGTTCGATAAATCAAATTGTCTTCTTATCGAAATTGGCCTCCGAGATTTTCCGAGTGCACTAATGCACCGGCAACGAGCAAAGATATGAAAAATATGATTTTAAAAAATCTAAAAGAACTCGAGGATTAAATTTCAGTCTAAAATGGTAAACGTATATGCCCTTCGGTACCACCACTTGCATAAATATGTCAGTGAAAATAAACAAAATGAAAAAGAAAAAGTTTACATACACATACACACACACAACATATGTATGTGTGTGTGTGTGTGTGTGTGTGTTGTGTGTGTGTGTGTGTGTGTGTGTGTGTGTGTGTGTGTGTGTGTGTGTGTGTGTGTGTGTGGTGAGTGAGAAAGAGAGAGAGGAGAGAGAGAGAGAGAGGAGAGAGAGAGAGAGAGAGAGAGAGAGAGAGAGAGAGAGAGAGAGAGAAGAGAAACAAAATCTCACTTAGATGTGAGCAATGAAGTGCAGAACCTGGCAGCGCAATCGCGGGCGTATAATGAATGGGCAAATCAAAGTCCGAAAACTGAACAACATGTAATGCAATAAGGAAAGATGTTGATTGCTGTTGCTTGCACCTCTCTTCCCCAGCGAAATATATGCGAGAAGAAGAACAAGAAAAAAAAGGAACAAGTGGCGACTCTATTTTTAGACTTTGTCCAATGTAACAAGCTTGGCAGCAGAACCCTAAGCTAGAGTGAAAAGAGGGCAGCACTCTATGCCAAGAACCGTAAAAGACGTAATTGGGGGAGAGAGAGAAGCCAGTTTCTCCAGCCCTCGAAACGAAGAAAAGATCACAATCTGAATAACAGGTCGATCAATCCTCTTGCGAAATAATCTGAGCCGAGGTAAGATTTTGCTGAAGAAAGCCCTCTAGTCTGCTTGGCGACCTGGCCCTTTCGTCTTCATCTCGCTGTTCAATTTGCTATCTGTGCCTTTTATTGGTGTGTCTGATTCGTGTCTGTCGGTCTGTCTTCTTGCCCATTTGTCCCTCCTTTTTTTCTTTTCCTGTCGATCTCTGTCTGTTTGTCTGTCTGTCTCTGTCTGTCTGTCTGTCTGTCTGTCTGTCCTGTCTTCTGCTCTCTCTCTCTCTCTCTCTCTCCTCTCTCTCTCCTCTCTCTCCTCTCTCTCTCTCTCTCCTCTCTCTCCTCTCTTCCTCCTCTATGAGTGAGTAATTGCGTAAGTAAGTGAGAAAGAAAGTGAATGACACAGTGAGCGAGTGTGTGCTTGGCTGAGTGACTCAACGAGTGCATGAATGCGTGAGCGAGTGAGTGAGAGAGTCCGTGAGTTCATCAGCCGACCCCGTCCTTCTATCCTTCCTATCCTTCTCTTCCACTCTCTATTCCCTCCTTCTTCGTCCGCCTTCCTGCTTGCGAGCCTAAATATACTTAAGGCAAAGAGAAAGGAAGAAGAAAAAGTCAACATCAGCACAACGGCCGCCGAATGAGCTTCACATGACGCAACTAACGGGAAACATAACACGTGACGCCTGGCACTGAGTAATATGACATCTGGCTCTTCCTTAATAAGGTGATGTATGCCTTCGACGTCGCCGCAGCATCAGATTCCGTGATGCATAATGCAGGAGACGACACCTCAAAGTTGCGTGGCGTTGGGTCATCCCTGACTGCGGGGCTAATCGTAAATATTTTCGTTCTCACGCCTTCACAATCTCTCAGTTAGCTATTCCTCGGTCGCTGGACCTTGTGCAACGGGGAGTGCCAAGAGCCAACCTTGCAACCACACTAGACAGATGGGATTAGCACGGATCGATCCCGGGTATTGATTGGTTATTGAAGTGGCAGTGACATCCAATAGGGGACTGGATGAGTAAGAATGGTCGGAGAAGACTTCGCGAAGGGCGTGTGAAGGTCTAACTAACAAAGCGTGGGCGGCTCGAAAGGCTCAAGGCTTTATACTGATCATCTGGATTAACTATATTTCGTGGATCACTGGGTACTACGGAAGGTCTTTGCGAAATACTGAAAGCTGAAATCTATAAAATCAGAATTAACACAAAGCAAAACGAATAACAGAAGTTCAATCAAGTTCAAGACTAAACCGTCTACAAGAACACATCTAGAAACCAAGAGCCAGTTTGCCAGTTTATCGGTTTGGCATTTAACGCATTTATCTCAAAGAAAGAAGCCCACGACTCGAGATTAACAACCAACGCTTATATACGCACATAACCGATAACTGACATGATAGTACCTCTCGCCAGTTGAACTATACCCAATTCAGTCATTAGCCAA
>NW_020868553.1:235297-237797 GCF_003789085.1 Penaeus vannamei
GAAAACGTACACTTTCACGCCCAAAACCGAGGGCGCCTGCTGGGATTACCAAAGTCCCGGACTGAAGTGGCTTCTAAACTTTACAGAGCCTGTCAATAAAATGTTCATACAGTGACTAAAGATTTAAAAATCCAACCTGGTAGATCCTTCGTCCCAGTGCCGCTCCATCATCGTCAATCGCCGTATGTAGGAATGCCATTAAATCATGCAGCTGTGGCGTCACACTTTTCTCTGTGCTCAAAAAACCCACATTTGCCGAACTAGATTTACATTGAAGAAAGTGAGATACAGTTTCGGAATCGTCCTCGATTCCCTCTCTCCGAAGATAGGAATCGAGGACGATTCCGAAACTGTTGTCTCACTTTCTTCAATTAAATCTAGTTTGCTGCATGTGTGGTCTTCCATAGTCATCAGTTAGAGTGTTTTTTCCATTCATTCTAAATTTGCTTCTTCCATCAAGAGAAACATCGGTTGTACCCACCCCATTTTATATCCACTTCCACCACACTGTGCCTATTAAGCAAGTTGCTTCGTCGCCGTACAGTGTTGATCTGGGTTACTTCGTGTTGGAGAAACGTATCCTATCGTAGTCCGGGACTATACGCATCCTCTCTGATGAGTTGTAATACGACAGCCGAGGGTTACTGTAATTCTGTGCACAAACAATAATAATTACATAACGTCACAAATTATCCAACCAACTCATGTTAAATCATCAGCTAGTTAATCCCGCTTTCATGGCAAGAACACATTCCATAAGGACTCAGGCATGTAAAGAAAGAGAGAAAATATCAACGTGTAAAAGAGAAAAACTACTATGTGTAAAAAGAAAGAGAAAAACTGCAATGTGTAAAATGTAAGAGAAAAGAACTATGCAAGACAAAACAACAGTATCTGTTGCAGAACAAATTAATCAAAAACTGAATGAATAAAAACAACATACAATTCAGTGGGAAAAGAAAGGGAATTAGGTGTGCTCAGCTAACACAGGTGAACATAACATAACGTGAGGTACACAAACTTTACAAATTATATACGATACCATGGAACACTAGTATGAGAAAAACACGTATCTAATACACAATTACACAATTCACCCGTCACCCCTTCCTGTTCACCCATTTCACTTCTCCGGAAAGATCGTTCACTTCTCGAAAATTATCAAATAAACAACTATTCACCTGGTTAAAATCTCGAAAATTATCGAATAAACAATAAACAAGTGATCGAACAATATCACATATACCTGCTGAATAGATTTTGGGTTACAAATAATTTATCTACGCATATATGTAAGAGTTTGAAATATGCACTAGTACACGCTAAAAATGATGATGATGATGATGATGATGATAATAATAATGATGATAATAATGATAATGATGATAATGATAATGATAATAATAATAATAATAATAATAATAATAATTAATAATAATAATAATTAATTATTACAAAGATGAAGATTATCCGATTGTAATTCAAACTTGGGCTAAATTTTGGTACATTACTGTGGTACGTGCAGGCAATCTGTATAAGGCACAGACCTGTTGAACATTACCAAGCTTATATAAACATTGCTCAAAACCCAGTGCTATTGACACCATTTTATAATATTGTAGTGTAATATTATGGTGTACTCGGTACTAAAGCTTGTTTCTTCATAACTCTATAAGGTTTATGTAAACAATGTATGACAATTCACTTATAGTCATAAAAGTAATACACAAACAATGTTCAATCAAACAGTTAACACATGAACTTGTTAAAAAAGGAAATATATATAAATAATAAATAAGAAATAAATATACATATATAATAATGATAATGATAATAATAAATGATAATGATAATAATAAATGAGATAATGATAATAATAACGATAAATAAATAAACGAAATAAATAAAATAAATAAATAATAAAAAATGAATAACAAATGAATTAAAAAAAATAAGTAAAAATATAATGATAGGTTGACACTCGTTTCAAACATGGTTAAACAATCCACAATCCTGCCACTGCTCCAAGAGTTATCACTCGAAGGCCACATCTTAGTCACTTTCAAGTCCAAAACAAACAGGTGAAGATACATAACTTGCATTTGTTCCAGCTGGTTGCAAGAAAGGGAAGCTGCATCAATCACCCTCTTCTCTCCCTGTCTCTCTCCCTGCCTTGTCTCCCTCTCCTTTCTTACCGCCTGCCTCCTCGTCTGACTCTTCGAAGCCCCAGCACTGTATATCATGGCATTTCATTTGAATATTTAGTATAAAGCGAGATTCATTGTATTGCAGCAGCACACTATCTCTTAATATGGCTGTTCGGGTAAATAGTTGTTAACCAAATAACCGTTCCTTGAAAAGTTCGCACACATTATTTATTTTTATTATTATTATCATTTTGATTAAGAACCATTTTTTTTTTTTTTTTTTAAGTACGACCCATGCCTGATTTCATGCCCTTCTTAATCAACCGCACTTTAGCGAACGCGACCACTTATGC
>NW_020868553.1:242797-257797 GCF_003789085.1 Penaeus vannamei
CATGTTCTAATATTATCTACATACAGTGTCAAACTTGTTATAGTAGAAGTAATTATGCAGTTGCATTATATATATATATTATGTAGTAGTGTAGTGTAGGTAGTTATGTACTTATCATAATAATTTATTTAATTTAACTCAATTACTAATTGTTATTAAATTCCATTATGTTGTTATTTAATTCGTTATTGATTCTTTTATATTAATTAATACTATATATAGTTTAATCACTATATAACTTAATTGTTATATATATATAACGACTATCACCTAACATTAATATATATATCGTTCATCATAATTTGCTATCTCCATTCCAGCGCGACACTCTCAGACATATTATACCCCATAGCACAGCTCTTTCAATATACAAACAATTAACTCAGAGACTATCAGCTTTTCTGCTCTATCTAGTCTATCATCAAAGTTTAGTTTATTATGTTATGTTATTAATTTAATTATTATTATTTAATTATTTATCAATCTGCTATATCAGTATCAAATTATATTATTAAATTTATTTAATTATTATTGAGTGTGCTCATTATCATTCATCTCTAATTACTATATATTTATATTATTTATATTCAATTTAATATATTTCATATCATTCATTATTACTATTCATTTAATTTATTTATTTTATTATTATCTATAATACTATTAATAATAATCAAAACTCATATAACAATTACCTCTACTCCACTACATATCTATCCACCTACTACTAATCACAGTGATAATTGACATAATGTGTCTGTGATCGTGGTATCTCTACGTCCATATGATATAGCCCCATATATGAGCCAGAAGATGACATCCTCTGCGCCATCTTGATTACACCCTCGATATAATGAACATGCTTCATATTTTTTATCATCATAACTGTATTTTATTCATTTATTGTCAGTATTCATTTTTCATTATTATTAACATTATTTTAATCTTATTTTATCCTTATTATCATTATGTATCATTACAATCATTATAGTTATCACTGCTATCATTGTATCATTATTATTCATTATTATCATGGTTTGTTATCATTACTTTTTTACTATTTTGTCAAGGTACCATTGTTAATCAATGAAATTAATTGTTAAAAAGCAGGTTTGAGCAAATAATTTCTAACCTATTCATGGTCGCAGAAATCATTCATTTGTTATTATTTAATTGGTTCTAATAATTAACAGAGTTGACATAAATTTTCCACAAAAAACATTAATGAATTTCATTTTGCTGACGACGACCCAGCTAGCTCACTGGACACTCATCGCCGACTCTCCGCTCCCTTCCTATCCTATCGGCATTATAGCAGATCTCGACAATTCTATGTCCCATCATGCCCACGCAGGGCGGTCTAGATCCTCCCCGGGTCCCATGGTTGCGCATGCAGAGAAGTCGCCTCTGATCCCTATCAGACCTTAGACTCAACGGTTATCACGTGAGCAGACCACGTCAGACGGCTCAAGTAAAGAAGGTGCGCATCTCAGCCGACACTTTCGATAGCTAAATCTCCACGGTGAGAGAGAGCGGCTCCTCTCCGTGCGCACGCGTGGAGTGTAATGACGACTCGAGCGAACACGTCTTCGCTGGCACACGACAAGACATTAACTCCACACTCCCAACCACGAGAGCCTGCCTCAAACAAACACACTATCACACACACGCCCACCATCACCGCGAATGCATAACACACAACCCGAGCGCAACGACAAGCAAATCTACCCCGTTCACACACCACACTATCCACACCAACACGACACCAACTCACACTTTCAATCTTCCAACAACACAAACATGACCAACACTGAACTTAGCGACAATACCCAAAACACACACCTCGCACTATACACACCAATTTCTAATGTAATCAATCACAGAAACAAAAGCTATCTGCCCGCCAAGTAAACTAAGCACAGCGTACGACGATTTCAGAATCAACCGGTACACGCACTCTCACACGGATAGCTGCACTTGCGCGAGCTAATACTCGCGCCGCTCTCTCTCAGCTCACCTATCTTTCTCTACCTCTCTCTCGCCTCCTCACCATTATCTCCTCTTAATGTCAATCTTCATGCGCCAAGTCCTTTCACTTATCCCCTCTTGCAGTGATCCTAACGTCTTCCCCTTTCCATTACCCTCTCAAGTCTCACTACCCTTCCCACTCTTCCAGTCTACCTCTCCATTTATTCCCTCTTCTTTCTTCTTTTTTCCTTACCCCTCTTACTTCGCATCCCTTTCCCTTATATTCTTTCTTTCCGCTTAGTCTCCTCCCTTTCGCATCTACGTCTCATAGCCTACCTCCCTCTCACTCCCTTCGTCCACACATCTCCTACCTATAAAGCTCCCCTTCCCTCCTCATATTCCTTCTTCCAAGGAGTCTCTCCAAATATCTCACCTACTTCCCATCTATATTCCTTCTTCCAGCTCTCTCCTGTCACTCTCTACACCTTACTCCACCTCTATTCCTTACTCATCCTCATGTCATTATAACCCTCCCCTCCACCTTACTACAATATATCCATTGCCTCCAGTCCCTAACACTCCCCAACTTATTATCCCATTCCTTCATAGTCCTCCCGGACCCAGATACCACCCATCTTAGACAGGATTAACCTCCTCAATCCCTTTCCATATCAAACTTTCGAATAAGTCACTCCTAACGAAACCAGTCATATGTTGTTCTCCTCTTTGCATATTTGCTTACCTTCGCTATTTCCACTAATCTTATTCACATCTCGGTGGTTATCCTCATAGAATGCTCCTCTGCATGATGAGAGCTAGAGTTTTCTCTGTGTCTGTAACATGCGTGCGAAATTAGGTTTCACCCTAGCAAGTAAGGAGAGGCGTGACAACTGGGCCTCGATCATACACATCTACTGTCTATGTGTCGATTCCATTTCGACCTGACCTATAACTCAATACTCCTTATATCTAAGTAGGAGCAAAATCTCTGTATGAGAGTGTAAATCTCACATACAAATCTGTGAGAATATCTACACAAACATTGCAATAGACATGAACTTACGTCGTTATGTCTTCTTCCTCTGGTACTATGTAATAAGCTCAACAATATTACTGTAATGAAAAGAATGAATGTATTACTTCTTAATTTGGACTTATCTTTGATAGATAAATCTATTCTCGAAGACTACTTGAATATATGATATGCTAGTATACCATATATTCTAATCTATCTCATAAATCTTATCTGATCCGTCACATACACGATATCTATACACGAGTACGTCTAGTACAATCTCGCAACACAAAGGTAGCCAGTATTCCTAACTCACATTATTTATTCACCTATTGCGCAACACAAAGGTAGCCAGTATTCCTAACTCACACTATTGTAGCTCATATTACAGATTAACATCACGATTGCTAAGGATTAAAATGACTAATCATACTAATACATTTATTGGGAATTACCAGCAACTTTCCGCGAAATCGCATACATCTCCGCAATCATAATAGGAGATAGCGGTGCTTTGGTAATCATTATATGGAGATGAGTCATAGCGTTATAATCAGGATATCTATACTTCGTTATAATTACATGATAATCAATCATTTAGCTCTTGAATCAGTTTAACTGTGGATTCAGATTTTTCGTCAATTCTTATCCTTTTATATCCTCTCCTGACTATCCTATTACATCCTCACCTTACTCGTATAGTTCTATTGTCAATATAATTAGAATAGATGCTTAATAATAACATAATACTATTATTAAAATAAATTTTTTTATCACCTGTTCATTAGAGCCTAACGTACAATTTCATATAACCAATAAATTTAGTGGTATAGATCAGTTTAATCAATGAGACACGTTTATTCTTTAGTCTGTTGTTCTATTTCCATTTAAGACAGTCTATTATAAGTATGTGAGTGATATACTAGATTACCATCAAAGTTATTATTAGTTTGTATTATTACTTGATGATAATACCCTATCATTGTATCATGAATCTCTACCTCTCTTCTTGAGCATCAATGACTAATCTATATACTCTCTGTCTCTATTAGACTGAATCTTAATGTCAATTAAGTCAATGTAGCGTTTTGAACGTATTAAGTTATGCATGACTGTTAATTGAGTACTATGTAAACATTATAGAAATATAAATCAAATTGAGTCAAGATCGCATTAGGAAGACGTGAAAATCGCTTAATATACTATTATACAGCTATCGATAATAAATGCATAAGCCGATCATGGAATGCCAATCATCCATAAGAATAACCAGTCAAACAGTCATCATAATCATAAGCGCAGTTAAAACACTCATCATACATGCATCACAATAACCATCAAGTACATTATCGATCACTTTCAAACGTGTGTTCGTTGTTAATCACTGCCGACATCAGCATATTCTCATTAAACTATCATGCAATTCCCGTATTTCCCGTACACTTTTAGAGCATCAAATCCCATCCGCGTACATTGACTACATTGCACGAATGAATTGTACAGTCTCACTATTCTCTGCAAGACAATTATCCCACTATAGAGAACAGACATCTCTCTGAATACTGTATTAATCATCTATGAATCACTCTGTGCGAGCATTCTACTTTAGCTCCATTGAACATCTCGGGTACATATAAAAGTACAGGCTTCTTTGTTCATACTGATCGATTAGCAGTGTATTCTCCTCGCTCAATTTATACAAAAACCAGAGATCAACCGGGTTATGCAGACGCCTCTACTAACCTCAACTAATGTCCCTTCTCGCTATGTCGTCATATCTGCTGCTGTAACACACCTCCTTGTTACCTCGGAATGATCACTACCTTATGTGAATCTCGGGAATATATACTTATCTGTAGCTTCGATTCGTCTGGGCCCGTAGCGGTTTGCATATGCTCTTCCTATAATTGATAAGAGTGTGTGTATTTATTCTAGTATGAAGGCTTCATGGCTACGGTGTATTGCGAGTATGTCCATAAGAGTTTCTTCGAGAGATACTTGTGCATCTCAGATAAGGTGAAGTCGCGTAGTGTTCGAGCGACTCCCTGTAATATACGCCAATGAATAACGAGTGAAGAACCAAATCATATGTCAATTAGCCGAGATGCTATATAGTCTTAGAAGAGACTCGTTTAGTATTTCGTCAATCTGGAAGGTCAGTCTGCTCGCTTTCCACAGATTAGCAGAATGAGAAGCTATCTGCATAGTGATGACCCTCTCTATCCTTAATGCTAGAAGTTCAGTGGAGACCGAGATATTTCATCACCATAGTCACTCACCCAGGTGTTCAGCTCACAACCGCCACCCGTGAACAAGCTGCCCTTCTCTGTTTTAATCTCCTCCGATCGTAAGTGCGATCTAATAGGCGTCACACACAAGCTCAAAGCAACAGCACGCGCAGCCGGTGTATCAGAGCACAGCCACTGCTCCTAGTCAATCTACTCCTGTGTTTCCTTGGGTTTCGGATGACTCATAATGACACTTTACTGGCGCGATGGAGGAGTAAAGTGTGAAGAGGCAACCCCATAGCGCCTCGTAGCGCCGATGACAAGGGCTGCCTGCGTTTTCCACCGGTGAATAAAGCTATAATATAAGTCATATTCTCTTGTTTGCCAGAGCCGCATTATTAAAACGTGCCCTTTCCAATACATTATCCATTGATTATTTATATATTCACACTTTCATTACATGAAGGAGCTACAGCCGTATACGCTTGAGCGAAGTTATGAATTACGATTTGCATCTGACAGTAAGTAACACTTTCAAAGAGAATAGCTTCGGCGAAGAAAAGTTCAATGATTCACTCCAAATTGAAAGTGATGTAACAGAGACGACCGAAAAAAATGTGACGCTGAAACGAATTTGTTATATTCAAAGAAAAATGTACGCTATGATTCTTTTTCACCGTTGTCGAGATTCTTCAATCTGTCACTGGTATTACGAATTCATCCCCTTGCATTAGTGTAAAGATGAAAAACAAATGCAAGGATGTTTATGTACTCTTATTCTCTTCTTGTGTTTCTCCTCCTTTTCCATATCCACCCCTTTCTTCTTTTTTCTCCTCCTCCCTCATCTTCTCTTGTTTCCTCTTCATCTTCATCTGCTCCTCTTACTCCTCTTCCTATACTAGCACGATCTGGAATGTTTATGTGGACGATCAGACCAGGTTTCCCAGAGAATAATACATTTTGTTTTTCTCTTATGGATTATTTCTGTTGAAACCAATCATGCCTTTCTGTCTCCAAATTAGATATTGTAGTTTGTCTGTTTGTATTTTTGTTGTTATTAAAGCAAAATCTATTCTATTATATCAATTGTAGTGATGAAAATGCTAACTGAATGATATGATGATGATAAGATGATGATGATGATGATGATGACTACGATGATGATGATGATGACTACGATGATGATGATGATGATGATGATGATGATGATGATGAAGACTACGATGATGATGATGATAATGATTATGATGATGATGATGGTATCAGCATTCAAATTCAAGTACAAAATAATTAATTCCAATTGTTAAATTGGTTATTCATATTACATTAAAAGTATTTTTTTCTTTACATATAAATGTAAAGTACACATAAAATTAAACACAGTACATTCAGGTCGTGTTTTGATTTAATTTTGAATGTATTCAAAATATGATTTTTCTACTATTTTTGTGGTAGTTGGTAGATGAAGGATCGACGTATTTGTATCTGCCGTGTCCCTTTATCTGTACGTGGCATTTTGACATGTAGAGACTATATCTGTCTTGTTTGGACACAGGTTGTTTTATTTATGATTGGAAGTGGTAAGAATTGCAGTGGACAATAAGTTGAATGATTTTATGAATAAGTGTCCAGGCATCATAACTGTATTTGTATTGCGTTCTTAATCATCTTAGTTTATCTATTTGTAGGTTAATGTGGTCATACTTGTTTTATAAAGGCACGTTTTCTGAATTTGACCTTTATGAATTGAACCTTATATGTCTGAGCAATAGTTGGCAATACTGAGCGGTAATGTTTGTAAAACAGAGGTAAATGAACGGTTATTGGGTTTGAGCGTTATCCTTTCAGTATTTTGCTGAGATATGAGAATTTTAACGAGTTTTGTAATTTTAGCGAAGTCGTTAATATCTTTCGTACGAATTCTGTAATTCAGACTAATCAATATGTGATGTTTCTTTTTCGGCGAAAGTGTTTTAATATCACCCATGTTTTAGCAAAGTCATCTTTCCAATCAGATAATTCATTTCTGAAATAATCAGCTTGGCCTCTTTGTATCAGTGATATGACACTTCCCTTTTGTCTGTTATCACCTCGAAGGGCCTTGTCAAATAATTTTTTAGAGCTTTGTGAGTGTTATTTCTGTCTGCTAAAACTCTGGCTGTCGTCATATATCCAAGGAGCAGGAGGGCATCTAACAGTGTTTTGTAACAAAGGGAGCTATACATCTATTCACTTACTGCTTGTCTGCATAATCTGTTTACAGGATTCTTTGAAAAGGTAATCCTTTACGGCTGGTGGTCGCTTTGATATCGCTATATTAAGCGTCATCGTTATAAGTCCGTCGTCAGCAAAATGAAATTCATTAATGTTTTTTGTGGAAATTTATGTCAACTCTGTTATTATTAGACCAATTAATAATAACAAATGATGATTTCTGCGACCATTATAGGTTAGAAACTTATTTGCTCAAACCTGCTTTTCACAATTATTTCATTAATAACAATGGTACTTGAAAAATAGTAAAAATAGTAATGATAACAAACATGATAATAATGATAATAATAATACAATGATAGCAGTGATAACTATAATGATTGTAATGATAATAATGATAATAATAAGGATAACAATAAGATTAAAAGTAATGTTAATAATAATGAAAATAATGATACTGACAATAATGATAATAATAAGGGTGATGATAAAAAATATGAACATTTCATATGGGTAACAATGATAATTGCAATAATGGTAAAAGTGATACGATGATTGCAATGATAAAGAAAAACTGGATAAGAATGATAGTAGTATTAATAATAGTTATGGTAATAATGATAATAATAATAATAAGAGTAATAATGATGATGATAATAATAATGATAATAATAATAATAGTAATGATGATGATGATATTATATAATAATAATAATAATAATAATAATTGTACTGATAAGGATGGTGATAATAATAATAATAATAATAATAATAACAATAACAACAACAACAACAACAAAACAACGATAATGTTAATAATACTGCTAGTTATAATAATTAATGCTAATGATGATAATGATAACGAAAATTAATAGAATCATAATGACAATAAGTATAGTGATAACTATAATTATAAAGAATCATAACGTTAATAACCATAAGGATAACAATGATGGTAATAAAATTATTGATAGCACTACTACTACTACTACTATAGCAACTGCAATTACTTCTACTAACAGTTGCTGTAGTTGAAGTATTAACAATGGTTACTACTCTGTCTTTGTTTCTGTTTCTCTCTTTATCCATATATCTATCAATCTCTCTTTTTTAGTTCCTTCTCTCTCTACTTCCCTCTTTCGTCTTGAATATTCTCCGGCAATGTCAGTGACGTGTTGATCAGCCAGCCGAGATGGGTTACCTATTTGCATATAGACGATGTTGTCAGGTGGAGTTTCCTGTTTTTCATTATCTTTACATCCCTCTGAGACATGCTTTTGTTTCCCCGACTTCTGTGTTAGGCGACGAATCTCATGACAAGGGGATTTTTTTTTGCCTCGAAAAGTCATGTTTACGAAAGAGACACGGAAGTGAGTTCGCTCTCGAAATCATTTTCATGTGTAATGATATCCTGAGAAGGAATTAAAAGGCAAAATTAGAAGTATAATATTTCGAACTATCAAAAAAAAAGTTAATTTTTTCCGTTCAAAAAAAAAAAAAAAAAAAAAAAAAAAAATCTAAAACCTAAACACTTGATAAAAGTATCCCCCACCCCCTCCCCTCACCCCACACCTGCACCAACGCCACCCCCCCTACCCCTCATGTCACGCAGACAAACCCCCACACGCATCAGCTGTCACAAGAAGCGAGATGAAACAAACAACACGAACGCAAGACATTTTTAGTTGTGATCGAGATTTAGTCACATTAAAAGAAAATCGGGGACGGGCTATAAAAATCAAAAGGTGCAACCTTTGGGGAGAAAAATTATATTTAATTTTTTAATTTGCCGCGGTTTCNCTTGGTTATTCATATTACATTAAAAGTATTTTTTTTACATATATATGTAAAATACACATAAAATTAAACACAGTACATTCAGGTCGTGTTTTGATTTAATTTTGAATGTATTCAAAATATGATTTTTCTACTATTTTTGTGGTAGTTGGTAGATGAAGGATCGACGTATTTGTATCTGCCGTGTCCCTTTATCTGTACGTGGCATTTTGACAGTAGAGACTATATCTGTCTTGTTTGGACACAGGTTGTTTTATTTATGATTGGAAGTGGTAAGAATTGCAGTGGACAATAAGTTGAATGATTTTATGAATAAGTGTCCAGGCATCATAACTGTATTTGTATTGCGTTCTTAATCATCTTAGTTTATCTATTTGTAGGTTAATGTGGTCATACTTGTTTTATAAAGGCACGTTTTCTGAATTTGACCTTTATGAATTGAACCTTATATGTCTGAGCAATAGTTGGCAATACTGAGCGGTAATGTTTGTAAAACAGAGGTAAATGAACGGTTATTGGGTTTGAGCGTTATCCTTTCAGTATTTTGCTGAGATATGAGAATTTTAACGAGTTTTGTAATTTTAGCGAAGTCGTTAATATCTTTCGTACGAATTCTGTAATTCAGACTAATCAATATGTGATGTTTCTTTTCGGCGAAAGTGTTTTAATATCACCCATGTTTTAGCAAAGTCATCTTTCCAATCAGATAATTCATTTCTGAAATAATCAGCTTGGCCTCTTTGTATCAGTGATATGACACTTCCCTTTTGTCTGTTATCACCTCGAAGGGCCTTGTCAAATAATTTTTTAGAGCTTTGTGAGTGTTATTTCTGTCTGCTAAAACTCTGGCTGTCGTCATATATCCATAAAGCAGGAGGGCGTCTAACAGGGTTTTGTAACAAAGGGAGCGATAGCATCTACACTACCTCTAAACACTTCACTGATTAGAGGACTGCTTGTCTGCATAATCTGTTTACAGGATTCTTTGAAAAGGTAATCCTTTACGGCTGGTGGTCGCTTTGATATCGCTATATTAAGCGTCATCGTTATAAGTCCGTCGTCAGCAAAATGAAATTCATTAATGTTTTTTGTGGAAATTTATGTCAACTCTGTTATTATTAGACCAATTAATAATAACAAATGATGATTTCTGCGACCATTATAGGTTAGAAACTTATTTGCTCAAACCTGCTTTTCACAATTATTTCATTAATAACAATGGTACTTGAAAAATAGTAAAAATAGTAATGATAACAAACATGATAATGATAGTGATACAGTAATAACAATTATAATAATAAAATGGATAATAATTATAGTAATAATAAAGGTAAAATGATAATGGCAATGATAATAATGATAATAACGACAGTGGTAATGATAATAGTAATAATACTAATAATGGCAATAAAAATGATAATGATAACAGTGATGATAATGATGGTGATCATACTACTACTACTACCACTGCTAACAATAGTAATAATAATAATAGCAATAATGATAATAATAATAATAATAGTGATCAAAGTGTTAATTACAATGATGATTAATCATAATAGTAATGGCAACAGCAACGATGATGAAAATAATAATAATGATAATAATAATACAATGATAACAGCAGTGATAACTATAATGATTGTAATGATAATAATGATAATAATAAGGATAACAATAAGATTAAAAGTAATGTTAATAATAATGAAAATAATGATACTGACAATAATGATAATAATAAGGGTGATGATAAAAAATATGAACATTTCATATGGGTAACAATGATAATTGCAATAATGGTAAAAATGATACGATGATTGCAATGATAAAGAAAAACTGGATAAGAATGATAGTAGTATTAATAATAGTTATAATAATAATGATAATAATAATAAATAGAGTAATAATGATGATAATAATAATGATAATAATAATAATAGTAATGATGATGATGATAATGATAATGATATTAATTATAGTAATAATGATAATAATAATAATAATTTAACTGATAAGGATGGTGATAATAATAATAATAACAATAACAATAACAACAACAAAACAACAATAATGTTAATAATACTGCTAGTTATAATAACTAATGCTAATGATGATAATAATAACGAAAATTAATAGAATCATAATGACAATAAGTATAGTGATAACTATAATTATAAAGAATCATAACGTTAATAACCATAAGGATAACAATGATGCTAATAAAGATTATTGATAGCTCTACTACTACTACTACTATAGCAACTGCAATTACTTCTACTAACAGTTGCTGTAGTAGAAGTATTAACAATGGTTACTACTCTGTCTTTGTCTCTGTTTCTCTCTTTATCTATATATCTATCAATCTCTCTTTTTTAGTTCCTTCTCTCTCTACTTCCCTCTTTCGTCTTGAATATTCTCCGGCAATGTCAGTGACGTGTTGATCAGCCAGCCGAGATGGGTTACCTATTTGCATATAGACGATGTTGTCAGGTGGAGTTTCCTGTTTTTCATTATCTTTACATCCCTCTGAGACATGCTTTTGTTTCCCCGACTTCTGTGTTAGGCGACGAATCTCATGACAAGGGGATTTTTTTTTGCCTCGAAAAGTCATGTTTACGAAAGAGACACGGAAGTGAGGTCGCTCTCGAAATCATTTTCATGTGTAATGATATCCTGAGAAGGAATTAAAAGGCAAAATTAAAGTATAATATTTCGAAATATCTAAAAAAATTAGTTTTTTTCTTCAAAAAAAAAAAAAAAAAAAAAAAAAATCTAAAACCTAAACACTTGAAAAAAAATTCCCCACCCCCTCCCCTAACCCCACACCTGCACCAACGCCACCCCCCCTACCCCTACCCCTCATGTCACGCAGACAAACCCCCACACGCATCAGCTGTCACAAGAAGCGAGATGAAACAAACAACACGAACGCAAGACATTTTTAGTGTGATCGATTAGTCACATAAAAGATCGGACGGGCTATAAATCAAGTCAACCTGGAGAAATTATATAATAATGCGCGTTCCGAGGCCCATTTGTCACCGTACTGTGACAAATGTTCTTTCCTCCGTCTCTGCTTGCCTTTCGCTTTCGTCACTGCGCTGTCGTTCCCCAATTCTATTCTTTAGCGATTTTTCTTTTCTTTTCCTTCTGTTCTGCAGTTTTAGGTAGTGTGGTTAACCTATTTCAAGCGGGGGAATAATGAATTTCAACCAGAATTAATAATCTGTTTAAATATATAATCCTTGTGATAGCCACTTAATGATGTAATTAAATTTCATATGATTAATTATTCCATCATCGAGCAGTAACCTAGGAATGGCACAAATAATTAATTTTAAATAAGGGTTTCAGGATATTAATCGTTATAATAACGGCCTTATGTTAATAGCAGATATAAAAGATAATCGTTTTGGTGATGATAGAGATAAAAATGTAATTGATAAGAATGTTATAATGATTCAACTTTGATGATATTACAGCAACCAACTGTTAGAGCAAACAACGTTAGAGAAAATATTGAGTGTAATAGGAGTAATTGAAATCACAAATGACTTGAAAGTACTTGCAATGGAAACAACGGCAGTGCTACCAATGCTGATGAAAGTAATAATTGTAGTAAAAATATGATTATTATAAAAATAATAATTATAATAAGACATTGAAAATAACAAAACTAGATATATTGAGTCAATTATAATCATCATAATAATATCAATACTAACAACAACAATAATGAAAATAATGATAATGATGATAATCATAAGAACGACAATAATATTATCAGTAGTAGTATTAATAAGGCTAATCATAACAGTGATAAAAAAGACAAGAACAATATTGGTAAGAATGATAATGTCAATAACATTGATATCAATTATAATAACAAAATGATGATAAAGATCATGGTAGAATAACATACAATTTACAAACTAGATTGAAACTGAGACGTTTCGAAATCTAACTGGATTTCATCTTCCGGTTTGAAGGGGAAGGGTTCAGTTCGGTTCAGTTAGATTTGCGAAGTCGTGCTTCGCCCGGGCCTTTTCTCTGGAGTGGCCCGGCCTGTGTCAACTATTTCTAGTTAACTCATGTGAAAGGGAGAGGAGGGAGAGGAGGGAGAAGGGGAGAGGAAGAGCATAAAAGAGAGAAAGGTGGGGCAGCGCGGTGACCACGGGGCAGATGAGGACAGGTGAAGGGAAACGATGAAGGTCAGGTCAAGTAGAAGGATCAAGTGATATATGCGAAGGGTGACCGGCATAAGGGAGAGAACGGAGGATGTAGGAAGAGAAAAGCTTAGTGAGACAAGCCCCTCACCAAAATAACACTTATAGCAGGCACAAGGAACAGCATAGGTGCCCACCTTCGAGGAAGAGGGAGGGCTAGTGTGGACCAGGTTGCGACGGAGAGTGTTCACCTGACGAAAGATAGACTTGCAGTTGAGAGGGTGAAGAAGGTGACAGATTAGATCTCCTCAGTGTAGGGCAGGCTGAGGACGGGCAGGTAAGGGATCTTTTTTGGAGAGTCGTCGTGGTATATGGTACGCCGCGCCCTGGATAATGCGACGCCAAGAACATAGCGAGGGATGCCCAGTTTAGAAAGCGAACAGCGCAGGAAATCGATCTCTCCATCCAGGTAATGGGGGTCACAGATGCGAAGCTCGCGGAGGAACAGCGGGATGTCAACACCTCTCTTCACTTGGAGCGGATGGTATAAGAAGTGTATGTAAATACCACTGTGTTTAGGTTTAATTTTTATAATAAGGATAGACATGATGATAATAGCAATAGTAATTATATTTATAGTAACATTAATGATAATCATAACATAACAATAATAATGATGATAATAATAATATAACAACAATAACACGAGCTACAGCAAAAACGACAATGATAAAGATAATAGTATTGATAATATAATAATGGTAGAAATAATGATGATGATAACGAAACTAACAAGTATATAACAAAGCGAACACCTGCAGCAACAACAGCAACAAAAATATTGTTGATGTTGATAATGGTAATGATAATGGTGATAATACTATAGTAATTGTAATTATAATGATAATGATAATAACATTAATGACAGTAATAATGGTGATATTCATTATGATAATATCAATAATGATGATAATAGTAATAATAATAATAATGATAGTAATAATGATAATAATAATAGTAATAACAAAATTATAATGATCAGATATAATGATGATCATAGTAATTAAAAAAATAATAATAATGATAATAGTAATGAGAATGATGATCATAATGAAGATAATAATCATAATGACGATGATAATGATAATAATGATGATAATCAAAATAATCATAAGTGATAATAATGATGCTCATGATAATGATAATAAGAAGGGTAATAACAGTAATGATAATGATATTAATAATTATGAAAATAATATTAACATTATCATTATTATTATCATTATCATTATTATCTTCATTAGTGGCAGTAGTATCATTATTATTATCATCATCATTATTTATACCAATGAAAATAATGATAATAATAATGATAATAAATAAAAATGACAATAGTAATGCTAATGGTAACAACTACAATGCTGATGTTCATGGTGATGATAATGATAATAATGATAATAATGATAAATGATATAATGTAATATAAAATAATAATCATATTATTATTATTATCATTAATAGTAGTAGTAGTATCATTGCCACTATTATCATTATTGATACCAATAAAAATAATAATGACGAAGACAATAATGATAAGGATTATAATAATGAT
>NW_020868553.1:270297-272797 GCF_003789085.1 Penaeus vannamei
GCAACTTGAGGAAAGAGCAAGCACCAACAAAAGCTAAAAAAAAAAAGAATAAACAGCACATGAACACATTTATAATGAAGGATAAAGAAATAAAAAGGAAAGATTTTGAGGTAATGTAGAAAGATGAATACACTTGATCTGGAAGGGGATTGACTTTCACAGCCACCTGTGAAGATCTAGTGCATATGACAAAGTGATTAACTAGTAAATTGCAGTGATTTGTGACATGGTGCATTACTTTTTTGACTGAATTTTCAGCCGGGAAATCGAAAAAAACTATAAACCTTGAAACCCTTCTTACACAAAATTTCTGTCCAGCCTTTCGACACTAAATTAGAAAGTTCAAAATTGCGTGTTTTCTAGTCTTAGAATTTCACTTCTATTGACTTTCCTTAACGTGGCAAACAACCACTTGCTACGGCACTGCCACTTCGACCAGCACAGCCCCGTCCATCCTCCACACCCCCTGCCATCACCCCGTACTCTATGAAATCACTTCTCTGCTCGATTCTCAGAGACTTTGTTTGAATGACTCTATACTACTAGTTGAAAAAATGCTTATTTACCAAGTAAAGGAAAATGAGAGGAAATTAGCGGATCTGGAGAGGAATTTGGAATTTGAACATGAAACACTGGAGGAGAGGAAGAAAAACTTGAAATGTTAATGAAGTCTGATACAGAGAAAGAGAAGATAATACATCCCTAAACCAGTGTAGATGTTCTGAGTCGGAAGGGAAATCGCTTCGTGGGTTTAAACGCCTTGGGTTTGAACCGAACTTCGACGTTGTTCACGTCAAAAAAAAAAAAAAAAAAAAAACGATGTTCTGGCGAAGTTCGTAAAATCTACGGGCCGTGAAGCCGTCACGGAAGGAAGTTCAGGGAAAGAAGATATTCGTGAATGAGGATCTCTGCCAAGATTCTGCAGGGCCACGGAATAAGTAAGTGGACGATAACGATATTCATGTATGTGATGACATAGAAACCTTCGTTGAGCTTCAGTTCCATCCTTCAAAAATTATTAAAGGAAATGTGTACTGAAAACCAATGGTAACTCACATTTTATGGAAAAAATAAACATACCAAATGACGAAAACAAGCATTGTTATTTGGATGGAGAAATTGATATAGAGCTTTTATCACACGAAACTGATCCTAATGTCAATTGCTACATAACTTCATTACATTCTTACTCTTTCTACAATTTAATTGCATATTTTAGATTTATCTTTTATCATAGGTATATCCTCCGATCTCTTTAAAGATAACTAAGATTACCCAAATATATAATATGGGGATATTAAACATCCAAAACTGCTGTCCAATTACAATATCAGGAGTTTTTAGTAATCTACTCCAAGAGCACATGTTTGCCAGGCCTAATATTTCTGAACAAGGCAGTTTAACTGATTTTCAATTCGGTTTTAGAAGAGTCAGTTGAACGTGCACTGATTTATTTTACTAATGCACACAAAAGTTTTGATGGAAATGAATTTACCGTTGGAAATTTCATTGATTGGAGCAATGCGTTTGATACGGTCTCTCATGTCTTATTACTAGCCAAACTGAACTATTATGGTATCAGAGGTGTTTCAAGTAAATTGTTTTACTCATACCTAAAAAAAATCGTTAAAAGCGTGAAATATCTTTATTTTAGAAATAATAGAATGGTGTTCCACAAGGATCTGTTAGGACCATTAATATTTATCCTTTTCATAAATGACTTAGTAAAAGCAAGTTAACTGATAAATCTTATATTATATGCAAATGATTCAGTGCTTTTTTACAGTGGTTCTCATCTACCAACTCTAATTAGTACTATAAACCAGGATATTAAAGTTGACATGTGGATAAAAAGTAACAAACTCACAATAAAAGAGTCACTGCGTAATTTTCAATAGAAATAAGATTCTCCCAACGCAAATTTAACTCTTAAGAATATAAGATACAAATCTTAACAGACTCAAAATTTCTATGAGTATTAAGGAATATTTTAAGTGGAATAAACACACTCAGCTTAAACATAAAAAGCTATGTAGACAGTGTATTATATATCACATAAGATCTAGACTTGATGTTCAGGCAATGCTATGCTACTAATACTCACATATAGCCTGATATTCTACTGTAATGCAGTATGGGGTAATGTCGGTCTAGTTTCACAGATTTATTCCAAATAAGAATAAATGATCGGTGCTCTTCAAGACAAAACTCTTGGAATTCCCTGCCGTCTTCAATCAAAGAGTGTGAAAGTTTAATCTGTTTTAAATCCTGTTTAAAAAAAAATCGACAGATTAGATACTAAATCCCCTTGACTTTATTCATAAAGTTTTATGAATGTTGCAACATTTATATTATATGTTGTAAGGTGCATGATCGACAGATTTTCTCTCAAATACGCTCAACTTTCTCTCTCTCTCTCTCTATTTTTTTTTTTTTTTTTATATATTCTATGTATTTATTGAGCTAATTAAACATATCAATATCAGTCTCTCTCTCTCTC
>NW_020868553.1:295297-297797 GCF_003789085.1 Penaeus vannamei
ATTTCAAGTCTTTTTCCACTTTCTCGGAGCGGAAAGAATTCTTTTCAAACTTTCTGTAGAGATCCAGGTTGTTCCAGTTCTATTCCTTGTTTTTTTTTTTCGAGTATATCTTTTGTTCTATGTTTTTTTTATATTATTTCCTATACTGTTTGAATAGAACAAGAATTAATTTCTTTGTTATTGTGCTATGATGCCACTGAAGATGGAGATTATACCTCCGAAACGTTTCCAGTGGCAACCCTCAAGTTCTCAGCCGCATTGGTTTTCCTCTTTCTAATTCGATTCTAATGCGACTCCTCTATAATCTATTACAATATTATATATATATGTATTAATATAATATATTATATATATATATATAATATAATTATATATGTGGTATGTTTGGCTGTGTGTGATGTGCTTTGTGTGTGGTGTGTGTGTGTGTGTGTGTGTCGTGCTGTGTCTGTGTGTGTGTGTGTGTGTGGTGTGTGTGTGTGTGTGTGTGTGTGTGTGTGTGTGTGTGTGTGTGTGTGTGTGTTGTATCGATATATACATTATTGATATATATATTTATACTATTAATATATATATATATATAATATATATATATATTATATATATATATATATATATATATATATATATATATATTGATATTTGGATAGGAAGATAATGGATTTGAAATTATAGAGTATCAAGATTCAAAGATAGTCAATGGAATTAAGTGATATATAGAGAGATGAAAGGATAGATAGATACGTTAACAGATAAGTAGATCTAGATGAATAGGCAAACAGATAAAGGAAGCGAGATGTTTATAAAATTACAGGAAAGTGCCACATTGAAAAGTAATACGTACACCATTACTTACAAAAGTGTATTTCTCGCACAAGATAAAATTAGAGAAAAGTGGCATAAATATGTTTCAGTTGGGGATATTAATCACTTGGTTCTCAGCCATACTGCCAAGATGTGAGGTGTATGCAATTGTCTACTCTCTCCGACTTATTTGTTATAACACGATAGGTACGGATCAATTCTTGCAATGTTTGTAGAAGATTACTTCTGAAATATCAATCCGGTCAGCACCATTCTATGTATGATTTTGGTTTCGGTCAATGACGAGTTTGCAATAGATGTGCGTTTGTATATTGGGGAATTTTAATTTGGAAACATAGAGAGAGCAATGTTACAGAGGAAGAGTAAGAAAATATCAAGCCAAAAAGTGTAATTATCAGTTTTATCAATTAAGTATGATTTGCTAAAGCGACAATAATTTTTTGTTATTTAAGATCAAGTACTACGACAATACCAACAAGATTCTGTAGATTTCGAACTTGACATGTTTCTTTGCCGATCGTGAAGAAGATGAAAGAAAAGATGTAAGAGTAACGGCAGATTTTGCTGCTGCTCAACTGTCCGCCCCTGAGTATAGCCGCCCTTCAGTAGTGGCTCTTCACATGAGTCAAGTCACCCTGTCCGGAGAGAAAGAGTAGGAGAGGTACTGAATGGATAAACGCAAAAACACACAAACAGAAAACAGACGCGCACGCGAGCATCTATTTGAGTTAATACATACGTATAGTAATAGAGATAGTAATGTAAAAGTAGTGATAAAGTTATGAATGGTAAACGAGTAGGTGAAATAGAAGATGTAATACTGAAGAGAATGAGAAGATAATGTACTGAATAGTGATGATATATCGATATATCTATTCTAGTCAACTCTATCTATCTTAATCTATCTATCATATCTAATGATAGCTATTCGCTCATCTATAAGATAGTGAGTAGAATTATAGATAATGATAGAAGTAGAGCTACATATATGATATAGTATATAGATGAGAGTAAGATGAGTAGTGAATATGACACTCAGAAGCACACGAACACGAGCAGAGACAAAGACAACACACACACACATCGAACTGACAGACGACGAACACAGCACGCAACAGCACACACACACACAGCAGCACACAGCACACACAGCACATATATATATATATATATATAGTAGATTATATAGTAATATATATAGATATATATATAGTGATATAGTATATATACAGTAATACATACATAAACTACACCACACCTACACACACAACACACACACACACACTACACACGACACACACACACACACACACCAGCACCAGTATATATATATATATAGTATATATATATATATAATATATTATATATATGATATAGTATATACATATATATATATATATATATATTATATATATATAATATATATATATATATAGAATATATATAAACTAAATAGTATCGTTAATACACCTGTAACACACAGACAAATATAAAATAAAAAATAAAATATAAAAAAGTATATAATGTAATAAGTTAAATAACATTTACATAACATAACACATACAAACGCTACGCACATAACATACACACACACACACACACACACACAACACACACACAGACACACACACACACAACACTAATATATATATAGTTATAATATAAGATATAGTATATA
>NW_020868553.1:322797-330297 GCF_003789085.1 Penaeus vannamei
AGAGAGGAGAGGGAGAGAGGAGGAGAGGGATGAAAGGAGAGAGAGGAGGGAGAGGAGGAGAGAAAAGAGAGAGAGAGAGGGAGAGAGAGAGAGAGAGAGAGAGAGAGAGAGAGAGAGAGAGAGAGAGAGAGAGAGAGAGAGAGAGAGAGAGAAGAGGAGAGAGAGAGGAGAGAGAGAGAGAGAGAGAGAGAAGAAAGAGAGAGCGAGAGAGAGAGAGAGAGGAGAGAAAGAGAAAGGAAAGGGAGTGAGAAAAAAAAGAAATACACACACAAACACATAAACGCACCCGTATATATATATATATATATATATATATATATAATATATATATATATATATATATATATATATATATATATATATATATATATATATATATAATATATATATATATATATATATATATATATATATATATATATATATATATATATATATATATATTATATATATATATATATTATATATATAATATATTATATATATATATATATATATATATATATATATATATATATATATATATATATATAACACACACACATTTTAAGGTCCACAAAAGAGGAAAATCTCTCCCTCCTGTAACTACCTGTCAGGATGTCCGCGCCTTCTGCGTGGATCCTTCGCGGACGCCAAATCACGTTCAATTTAACGCTCCTTTGCCGCCATTTCCGTGAGGCTGCCTCGCGCCGTCCTGGCTAGGTTTTTCCTTATTTTCTTCTTTCTTTATGTCCTGCATATATATATGCATATATATATATATATATATATATATATATATATATATATTAATATATATATATATATATATATATATATATATATATATATATATATATATATATATATATATATATATATATATATATATAATATATATATATATATATATATATATATATATATATATATAATATATATATATATATGTATATATATATATATATATATATATATATATATATATATATATATATATATATATATATATATATATATATATATATATATATATATAATATATAATATATATATATATATATAATATATATATATATATATATATATATATATACATATCTATCGATCTAGCTATCTATATATATATAATATACACACACAAACATACTTACACACACAGTACAACACACACACACACATATATATGTGTGTGTGTGTGTGTGTGTGTGTTTATATGTATATGGATATATATATATATATATATATATATATATATATAAATATATATATATATATATATATATATACATATATATATATATATATATATATATATATATATATATATATATGTGTGTGTGTGTGTGTGTGTGT
Source organism: Penaeus vannamei (assembly GCF_003789085.1). Taxonomy (NCBI): domain Eukaryota; kingdom Metazoa; phylum Arthropoda; class Malacostraca; order Decapoda; family Penaeidae; genus Penaeus; species Penaeus vannamei. The sequence goes on from NW_020868553.1 coordinate 324,133, forward strand.
GTGTGTGTGTGTGTGTGTGTGTGTGTGTGTGTGTGTGTGTGTGTGTGTGTGAGAGTGTGTGTGTAATTCTTTATATATACATACATACATAGAAAATATAGACAGATAGATATAAATACTGACTGACAGAGATAGATTGATATTATAGATACTATTAGAAAAACAAACAGATAGATATAAATAGAAAGATAAGTAAATAATTACATAAAAATACCGACAGACAGATATTCTACCTCTCGATACATTTATACATATAAACTTTTACGAAAGAACACAAACCAGAACGGAAGAAACCCACAACAAACTGTAAATCCTCCCGAACGTATATATAAAGTGAGACATGGTTACTTATGGCAGGATTTCGCCGCGTATACCTTGTTTTCCCTTTAAACTCTCCTCAGGCCTGAAATATCGCGCGCATGCATACCAATATATAACGAAACTCGTTCGCTTCCACGGAATGGCTCCCGTTTGGCATTAGGAAATTTACGGCGTAATTCTTTGTCGTTGTGCTAAGTATTTATCGGCTCGTTCCTTAATGTACAATAAGCAAAGTTGAAACGTATTGCTCGGGGCGGGACGCTTTGGGGGAGATAGCGTCTGGCGGAATTTATGAACTTGTTGACAGCGACTGGCCTCCTGAGAGCGCCTTTCGCATACATTCGCAAGTGTATATATGCATACATACACAAACACAAACATACACATACACGCGCACACACACACACGTATAATATATATATATATATATATATATATATATATATATATATATATATATATATATATATATATATATATATATATAAATGTATAGGTATATAATCCGCTTAACATACAGTTTGGTATTTATAGTCAAGGAAGAAAGTATAATTCAACACAACAGAGTGTGTAATAATAGTTAACGATGCTGCTGCTCGTAGAATTATTCGAAAGTAGGGCAAGGTGTACAGCGCTGTTAGTGGAGCAACAAGATCTCCATTTAACAGTTTATAAAGCAACTCCAATTACGCCGGAACATGGGCGTTTACATTCCAAAATGTATTGCATTTCAGGAGGCTTATTGTGATCATATGTTCTTGGGTCGAAACGCTGGTCAATAACGGGGTTGTTAGATTAATGATATCTATAACCTGGAAGTGGTTCAGGAGAAAACACGTTTACGGTTATCTATGCCAAAATAGAGGTTTTTGGTCAGGGTTATGATAATTTTGATGTCGATATATCCCTTTGTGTTTGTGTGAGGTACAGATAAATCGAGTGATCGATAAACAAGTAGATAGAGATAGATAGATAGATAGACAGAGAGGGAGAGAGAGAGAAAGTGAGCGTCATGCATCCCCTTACCTGCATTTAGCCACGTATACACTATCAATATAAGAAATAGTGAAGCAAAAACCAAAATGAATCAAAATGAGGGAAAATGGTGGCTTATCCCTACATTCCTTGACCTGCATTTGGCAAGAGAAAAGCCCCCTGTGTTTCCCAAGTGTCGTAAACCATTTAAAACTCTTTTGGCTATATTCCCCTGCCCCGAACTTTTCCTTCTCAATATGCATGAGAAGGTTTCTTGCGACATCAGAGATTTATTCTAGTTTTAACATAGGAGTTGAGAGTTATGAGTTTCCTGAAGAAAAAAAGTAAAAAAAAAAAAAAAAAAAAAACCTTTTGTTTTATTCAGAAACGCCTTGTGACTCTTGCTCCTAAGTTTACAAAGGGTTTGGGATTTCAGAAGAGAAAGTCCTTAAAGAAAAACACCAGTAGGAAGTTGTATTTTTTTTTTTTTTTTTTTTTTTAACTAACGGAAAACGTAGAACACTTTGACTACAATTCCAGATAATGTCTCTTAATCTTTGTCTTTCCATTGTTTCATTTCTCGTTCTGGGTCTCTTTATCCATCCATTTTTATTCATTTATTACCATTCTATTTCACTCTGTTTGTCACGTATTTGTTTCTCTGTTTTATTCGATTTTTTTTGTTATACTTCCTCATGAAAAAAGAGTAATAACGATATAAATAAAAAGAAGCAAAACATCACCAAAAAGATAAAACCCAGCAGAGGAGCAGACGAAGGAGTGTGACGTGATGCCAACACCAGGCCTGTTGATTTTAGTAAGAGGTTAAATGAGACGTTTGTAATATGAATTTCAGATGCCTTACCTATTCATCAATTATCTTTAGCAATTTACAGTATAAAAGTCATAAAAGAATATTCCCCGTTAAAGGGAACCCTGTGAAATTATGGCCAGTAACATAAAAAAAAAAAAAAAAAAATTAAGCATCCCTTTTCACTAGACTGAACAAAGACGAGGTCAAAGGCCTATGCTGTACGAAATTCCCTTGAGACTCCAAGAGTTTCATCTCTGTACAGTGCTTGCCGTATAGTAAATAAGAGCCTGTTTGTTTTCCCTGTGAGGGTTAACCTACTTTCAAGGGTTCTTTTCAAATGGTTTATTGTCAACAAATCTTCTTTGACATCTTTTAGGGAAGAAATGTTAATCAAACGCAAACAACACTGCAGATTATAAAGTAGAATATTTTGAATATTATATTTTCTGCATTCATTGAAGATACTAAATATCTATCAGGATAATTATATCACAATTAAAACGAAATTTCCATTCACTTACTTTAGAAGAATTCTGTCGAGACTTAATTCCAGAATATTGCTTCTTAATAAACTGTATTAAGGTTCCAGTGAGTCCTTATCCATAAAATGGACACTCGAATATTTCCCAAAGATATTCTTCAATAAAATAGGCGACTCAGTACGTAGACATAAAGAGCCCTTTGGTTAAGAATTCAAAGATCCAGGGTGATCTTTGAAAGGAAAGTTGATTAATAACCCACAATTTTCTCTCCCTCTCTGCAATCGAACTCAAAAGATGAAGAGTTTTTCAAAGAGCGAAGAAGAAGTTCATCAAGCTAACTTGAGAAAGAGTCCGTTAGATAAGTATAGGCTTGCTTTTAAAACTGGTAACCAGCTCTTGTAAACAGACATGGAAAATAACCTTCCAGAGTCATATTTTCTTTCTTCATTTGTTTTTCTTTTTCTCCTCATCCTCTATCTCCCTACCACTTTCTTTTGCGTCTTCTTCGTTTTCTTCTGGTTCCTCGACAGTGCTTAATTTCTTCTATTTCTTCTCTTTTCTTTTTCATGTTCACCTCCGCCAAGGAGATTATGTTCATAGTAGCGTTGGTTGCTTTGTTGTTTAGTTGGTTAGCAGGATAACTCTAAACGTTACGAACAGAAATTTAGGATTTTTATCAAAGGTGTGTCTAGGCCCAACATAATTGCCATTAATGTTTGGTGGTGATCCAGATCTAGGATTTCTTTTAAAGGATTCCTTAGCATTGCGAGATATGGAAACAGACGTCCCCAATGTACTTGTGAAAGAGGTCATTTCAATGTGATCCTTCAAGTGTGAATATTACTTATTGCATCAGTGACCCTATTACCTTGACGGAGGTATGCGCTCTTTGAGTGTTTTAGTGTTGCTATTGTTTTTACTTCTTCATCGATTACTATTTGTTATTATTTTTCTTCTTCCCAATTATCAAGCTCCTCTTCCTCCTCCTGCCCCTTTTCTTCAAACCTTTTCCTCTATTCCTTTCTTTTGTTCATTTGGTGCATGAGTATTTCCATTTTCATTCTTAATGATTCTTAATGCATTTTGAAAATTGTAACCTAAAGAGCTAACTTCTCAAACACATTGCAAATAGAACAAATAAATTCCGAGGCTCTTTTTGCTGGACTGCTGATTCTGTTCTTTATCAATTTACAAATAAGCATTATTTTCACTGCGAACGAATATTGGAGTTCATGCACATAAAGGTATATCACAGATATAACTGTAATTGGCACTGTAAACTATCACAACGTTTAGGGATTATACTGTATCTGAATAAGCAAAGATGATGATGCAAAGGATGATAATGACAATGAATGTAATACAATAATAATAATAGGTATGAAATGATAATGATTATTATTTAATAGTAATGATAATAATAATAATTATCATTTAATAGTAATGATAATAATGATAATGAAATAATGATGATAATGATATAATAATGATGATAATGATAATGATAATAAGATGATAATGATAACGATGACAATAATAATAATAATAATATAATTATTATTAATATTATTATAGTTAGGATAATAATAACAAGGATAATCATTGTAATAACAATGATGACGGTTATAATGATAATGACAATAATAATAATATAGAATGATAATAATAATACTGAAAACGACAAGAATAATGATAATAATAACAAGTAATGATATTGGTGATCATTATAAAAATGATAAGGGTGACGATGATCGCCACAACGATCACAGTAAAATGATTTTTCATAATATGTTATCCTTTATCACTTGCTACAGTCGTTAACAGAACAGAAACTGCTTGTAAAAACCAAGTCGACCTTCTTCTAGACTTCAGAAAAAAATCTTCCTCGCTTGCTTTCAAATCACGTATCTCTTTAACCTCTTTACATGACGCCCATCAATCTTAAAGCCCCCAAGCCTTTTAATAAACGCCCATTCCTTCACTGCACTATATTATCGTTTTACGTTCCATTCCCTCGGCCTGAATTTCAGCTATCGACCGAAAGCCTCGTAGCCTTCTGTACGCTGAAGACACGGTGCCCATTACCCCGTTGCTCCCTTTCATGCCACGGGCTTAATGGGCTTTGATCCTGGTTCGCTGCATCAACTCTAGTCTCATTCTTGGAGCTCTTCAATACCCGTTTCAACTTGCTTCTGTCTTTACTTTCACTCTGGTCTCACCCTACGAGCACTTCGCTTAACGTGCACTTGATTCTACCCCTTATTTTCTACTTTCACCCCCACATAGGTCCTCACTCGTCGGTTTCAAGACCCATTATATCTTCACTAAACCCTATTCCTCACCTTCGTTCTAACCTCACGCCAAGTAGCCCGTCACACTAGAAGCTTTCCCTAAGTCATTCTACTTCATTCTACCTTATTGCTAGCAGTTTTCTTAGCTTCTACAAGCCAATCTGTCTTCAACCTGTGCATTCACTTCCTCTTTGGCGTTAGGAGCCCAAACCCTATCACACGCTAATTAATCCTTCACCCTTGTATCAGTCTCCCTAAACAGCTAACCCATAGTCCACCCACTCCCTAAACACCCCATCACCACCCACTCCCTCAACACCCCAAGCCAGCCACCTCATACTCCACCCACTCCCCAAATGCCCCATCACCAAGAGACCCCCAAGCCAGCCAACCCTCATTCTGCCTTCACTCTAAATAACCCTTCACTCTAATAGCCCCCTCGCCAGCCTGCCCTCATGCAACCCTCCACCCTTAATAGCCCTCACCCCCCGTAAGCCCCCTGGCCGACCGCCCCTCATCCTCCCGAAATAGCCCTTCGCCCTAGCCACTCCGCCCTCCAGGACGACACTCCCTCCATCCTCTGAATAAAGGGATGATTGCCGTCGGAGGCCCAGTAATTAGCAAATAGCGGACGGTAATAACACCAATTACCTTCCCGACGCGGACAGTGTGGTTGGAGCGCACAACACTGCTTTAAAGGCCGTGATCACAAAGCTCGTTGTTGGATGATTCATGGTATTATAACATAATTCCGAGGATTATAGTGAAATATAAAACGTGGGAAGCTGTTGCAAATGGATGGCTTGCGCTATTAAACGTTCGTTGCTCGGCCATGCGGGGAGTTGTTGTCTCTTTTTTCCCCTCTCTTTCTCTTTCTATTTTTTTGTTTGTTTTTTGTTTCTCCTATTCTCTATCTCTGTCTTATTGGCTCTCTCTCTCTGTCTCTCTCTCGCTCTCTCTCTCTCTCTCTCTCTCATACTTTCTCTTCCGCTCATACTTTCACTCACACTCTTTCTCACTCACTCATAATCTCTCTCTCTCTCTTCCTCTCATTTACTCATACTCTCTCAATCTCTTCCTTTCACACTCTCACTCTCTTTCGCACTTAATCATTCTCTTTCTCTTATTTTTCACTGTTCTCACATCCATAACAATTGCCTTATCTTAACGGCCAGTAAATGTCACATATATTTCATCTGAGGTGTGGCAAGAACTTTAATTACTGCTGGTATTTGTTATTGATGGTGAGTGAGTGGAGAGGGTAGAAGTAATAAACATTATA
>NW_020868553.1:355297-356522 GCF_003789085.1 Penaeus vannamei
CCGGGCGCGCCCGTCCCCCGCCGCCCGCCCCCTCGCGCTGCAAAAGTGTTCGGGAAGGAGAGAGAGAATAAACGCGCCCATGGCAAGGTGGAACTTGGGAAAAGAATGACGAGGCGGGGGAGGGGGAGAGAGGGAGGAAGGTGGAGAGCAAAGAAGAGAAGGGGAAATGAAGATTGAATGAGAAAGATTACGAAAAGAGAAGTGGAGAACAAGGGAGAGAGAGGAACAGAGAGGAGAGAAGAGCAGAGAGAGAGCGAAGAGAGAGAGAGAGAGAAAGCGAGAGAGAGAGGAGCATGAGAGAGGAGAGAGAGAGGAGGAGAGAGAGGAGAGAGAAAAGAGATACTTAACTTAAAGTATAAATAATTAACAAAAATCATATAAGCGCGGAATATTTCCGTGACTGATCTTCTTTTTTTCTGTTTAAAAAAAAAAACTGGAAAACTTTGGGTTCGATTTAGTGCACTTAATGCATTTCTCTTCATCCGAGAAACATGATTTCTCTTTTTGAATAATTCACAAAAAAGATTCAATGACAATTTTCAAAAAGACAAAAAACTTTAACACACACCACACACATAACCACACCCACACACAAACACCAAACACGACACACCACACACATATATATATCTATATATATATACTATATATATATAATAACTATATTATATATATATTATATAATTTAATATATTATTATATATATATTATATCAGTGCTGTGTGCATATTTGTGTGTGTGGGCGTGCTGTGCGTGTGTGTATTTGTATTGTATTATGTATATATATTTGTTATATATATAATTATATATATAAATATAACATACATACATACATTATATATATAATCATATTATTATATATTATATATATATATCTATATACTGTATCCATATATATATACTATATACTAATATACATAATATATATATATATATATATATATATTCAATATATCATCTATATATATATATATATATATATATATATATATCATATATATATCATATATATATTATATCATATATATATAGTACAGATAATATTTATATAATTATACATAATCATATACTTATACACAAATACGTTACACACATAATTTGTCCCAAAATTATCAAGATTAAACAATCATTGAATTATTATACTTCATGGGAAAATATTTCCATTTTAGCACTTTTATGGAATTTCTGTAAATCAATATCTAATAAAACATTTTGGAAGAAAGTC
>NW_020868553.1:356622-371622 GCF_003789085.1 Penaeus vannamei
TTATTATCGTTATTATCATATTATCATGATTATTATATTATCATTATTATATCATTATCATCATCATTATCAACATTGTTATAATCATTATCACCGTTATCATGATTATTATTTATCATCAAACCATCGTAGCCATTATTATTATTTATTACTTTCATCATTATTATTATTATGACTGTCATCATAATTATTATTATCTTAATATAATTGCCATCATCAAGATGAACGATGATTAAAATAATAGCAATTGATGATAATAATAATAATAATAACACACACACACACACACACACACACACTATACAAACACACACACACACACACACACACACACACACACACACACACACACACACACACACACCACACACCACACACACACACACACACACATATATGTAATATATATATATATATACCTATATATATATATATATATATTATATAATATTGCTCGTATTTCTACTCTACGATCTCTCTGTACCATAGTAGCAGGGAAGTCAGGGCAGCCGGGGGCTATTTCACGCCCATATGCTTTGGTGGATATAGTTTAAGAAGTTGGGGGGAGTTTGCAAGAAATTTCTCTTCGGGCGGGGTAAAGATTCTATGATTTTTCCCCCTTTTTATACAATACATCTTTTGGTAAATAGATTTTCAATTACTTTATTAATTTGCTGAGATGTGCAAGTGGTTATAGCAACTTTATCTAATGAAAAAATATATTCGTATTAAAGCTATTTGATATGATAATTCATTAGAAGGTTTAAGCTCTTGTAAAACTAGCATGCATAGGCTCTCAGCTCGTCCAGTATTTTGATATTGCTTTGGTAAATAAGTACGAATGAAATACAATAATAGATAAGGGAAAACGGAATGTATGAGATTTTCTGAGTGAAACACTTTTTTTTATATGGTTTACATTTATTGGGGGAAAAAATAGAACGTTATATTGCTATTATGATGTATATAATTAAAGAGGTATAACCAAGATAGATAAGTATATCAAATTCTTAACTATTCTTGGTACCGATACCACTCTACTTCCTATTCCCTTTCATGGCCCTATATTCAAATAAACATTGATTTAACATAAATATAGTATTGAACTACGATCATCAGTAACGCCGTATCATTTTGGTTTACACATATTCTCTTAGAAACCTTCATGTTTTACCTCACTGAAACGAAAAAAAATGCGAATCCCTTCTAAATAGATATATCACCCGTTTATCGCGCGAATATTTAGCTTTAAAAAAGCGAGAGAAACTATTATCTTATGTTTTCCTGTTGAGCGGAATTCCCAACTGCAGTTATTTTTTAGTTTGTGCTCCACCTCTTGGGCGGCAAAGAAAACGTAATCGTTTTCAATGGCCTTTTTTATAGCTGCTATTCGTTCCTGTTTCTTCGTAACTTAATCAGCTGTATTGTAGCGTTGCTTAAACTTGAAATTCTTATTCGGAAATCGTATTTAGAAATAACAAATGCGTATGTTAATAGATGTGAGTGGATTAAAGTGTTACGTGTGAAATTATTTCGATATTGTTGGCGGAAAAATTGTGCTCGGCATCAGAGAATGGGAACGAGAGAGAGAGAGAGAGAGAGAGAGAGAGAGAGAGAGAGAGAGAGAGAGAGAGAGAGAGAGAGAGAGAGAGAGAGAGAGAGAGAGAGAGAGAGAGAGAGAGAGAGAGAGAGAGAGAGAGAGAGAGAGAGAGAGAGAGACAGAGAGAGACAGACAGACAGACAGACAGACAGAGACAGACAGACAGACAGACAGACAGACACAGACAGACATAGATAGCATCAGTAGTGTGCATTAACAGGCAAAACGACAATGAGGAAAGAGATATAGACGGAGATAAACAGCCAGCAGCCAGACAGGGAAAGAGCAAGCGACTGGCCATGATCCTGGACAAACAAGGCTGTAATGGCCATGAGCATTTGCATCCGACGGGATATGAAACACGAGGACTCTTCAAAGGTTTTGCTGCAGCGAGGACGGACCCGCTTCGGACGCCTGCGAGGTTGCGAAAAAGGGATGGGTTGATGTCCACACACGCACACACGCACGCACGCACACACACACACACTCGCACACACACACACACACACACACACACACACACACACACACACACACACACACACACACACACACACACACAACACACCACACACACACACACACACACACACACACACACACACACACACACACACACACACACACACACACTAACACACATATATATACAGACAGACATACAGAGAGAGAGAGAGAGAGAGAGAGAGAGAGAGAGAGAGAGAGAGAGAGAGAGAGAGAGAGAGAGGAGAGAGAGAGAGAGAGAGCGGTATATTGGCATATGCAGTAGCCAATCAGTGTAATGTATAGAGCATAAATGTAAACGCCATAGCTCTAGATTAATCCAACGGTTCTCTCTGATGACTGGAATCCCGTGATTAACTCTGGCAACACATCGCCGCATGCTTTTATGAACATGACGCTAAAAAGGAGGTCACTGTTTTATGAACTTTGACATTTGACTTTCGTAAAACTTTTAATCATGTTAGTTCGTTTTTTTTTTCACCCTTTTTTCTACTACTTTGTACTTCTTATCCATAAGTTAGAGTACATACTTTCCTCATCCCGATTTCCCTTGAGAGAAACTTCTTGTAGCTCCCTTACAAACTCTTGTTATCCCTTATTCACGATCCTTCTCCATTATTAAAGCACTTCCTTCTTCCCTCTCTTTCGCTATCCACTCTCCCTCTCTCCTCCTCCGCCTCTCCACTTTTCAGAGCCTTACTTTCTCGCTGCCCATTATGCAAAACCCTTCTTTTACCCTTCCCTCATTCCCTCTCTAGTGCCCCTTCCCCTTGCTTGTTATTCAAAACTCTACCTAATCCCACCCATTCCCCCATCCCACTTTCTCGGTTCCCCAATCCTCTCTTCCAACTATTCTTTCCTTCTATTTTTAAGTAATCCATCTCCTTTCTAATCTATCTCCTTCCTTATGATGCCAAGCTTCTCTCCTCTCCATTCCCTATCATGTATCCTTCTTCTCTTCTTTCCTTCCCTTTCCTTTACTTCATTTCCTCCCTACTCTCTAAGCCCCCCTTTCTGCTATCTTAACCGCCTCTCAACCCCTTCTTTACCTCTTACCCCTCCTAATACTCGAACAACCCTCCTCTCCCTCACCCCCTAACCTTTCTCTCTCTATCCCCGTCCTAATCTCTCACTCTCTCCTCTGCCCCTGAGCCTCAAACCCCTCCTGAACCCTCTCTGCTCCTAACTCCCCTGAACCTCTCTCCCTCACCCTAACCTTTCTCTCTCTACCCCCGTCCTAATCTCTCCTCTCCCCTCTACCCCTGAACCTCAAATCCCCTCCTGAACCCTCTCCCCTCTCTCTAACTCCCCTGAACCTCTCTCCCCCAACCCCTCGCCCCAGCTTGCCAGAACCACACGGGGAGATGTTTCACCTGTACACCACCTGTACACAGACATTACACCGCCTTTCGATTTTCCGCTTGCCGGCCTCTAGTTTGTATTGTTTTTACAGTTTCTCATAAAACCGAACCCTTTTCCCTTCCCTTGCCTCCCCGCCCCCCACCTCCCTCCCCATTCCGCCGTTGCCGTAAAAACAGAGAGATGTGCTTGTTTTTTCATGGAACATCGACTGTTATAACGGCAGGCATTCGAAACATGTTTGCGATATCTTTTGTTCTGAAATAAATGCAGGTCACAAAGTCAGAGCTCTGGAGTGAATTTTGTTTTTCGTACTGTTATTATTTTCTTTCTTTCTGTTTTCGGCGTTTTATTCGTGTTGATTTCTCTCATCTTCTGTTTAGGAATTCTAAAAAGAAGAAATCAACTGAAGAATGCATTCGATGGATAAAATTTGGTATTTCTTTGTGTGTCTTTCTCTTTCTCTCTCCTCTCGCTCTATGTTTGTCTGATCGCCTCTCTCTCTCTCTCTCTCTCTCTCTCTCTCTCTCTCTCTCTCTCTCTCTCTCTCTCTCTCTCTCTCTCTCTCTCTCTCTCTCTCTCTCTCTCTCTCTCCCTCTTTCCATCTATCTACCGTTCTCTTTTTCTCTCCTTCCAGCTCGCCTTACTTTATGCATGTGTGTGCGCTTATATATGTGTATACATATATAAACGCATAGCAGTACCTTTTCTTGGAAACGAGAGAGAATGTTAACAGCAGAAGCATCAGACGCCTCTGTACTCCGTTACTAAACGTCGATAATACACTTGCTTTTGATCCTCACTTAACCAGGTTTCCTGCAATAGATCCTGATGCAGACGGGTTCACTTCGCAATAATATGCAGTACAGTTTACTTTGATGAAAGAAGAGAGCTTGCAAGATATAATGATTAGATCAACTAGTCATTATTTTGGTCTTATGGATATCATCCAGTCTGATGAAAAACATGTAATGTTATTGTTTCAAAATAGATATCCCTGTAATAGTGATTATAGTTATTATGATGATAGTAATAATATTATAACTGATAGCATCTATAATGATGATGACAACGATAATGATAATACCATACCATCAATAATATCGATCATAAAAAGTAATAATTATGATAATATAGCAATAATAATAATATCAACAACAAAAACGATGATGATGATAATATAAATAATGCTATTGATAATGAGGATAATTATGGGTGGAAAGATAATTTTAACAATGGCAATGATGATAGAAATACTAACAACAACAATGAATAATGTTCATGATGGTAACAACAATAATAGTAATGATACAAATTATGATACAACAACAACAACAACTACTACTACTAATACTGTTAATGACAATAAAAATTATAGCAATAAAAAGATCATGAAATTGATAATAATGGTGAGAATGATGTAGATAATATTGATAGTAATAACAAAAATAATAATGATCATAGTAACAATAAAAATGATAAAAATGATGATGATGAAAATAATGATAATAATAATAATGATAATAATTATAACAATAATAATGATAATGATAATGATAATGATAATAATGATAATGATAATGATAATGATAATAATAATAATGATAATGATGGTAGAAATAATGACAATAATAATATTGATAATGGCTGGTTGTAAAAATGATAATAAAGATAATAATGATTATAATAAAAAATATAAGGATAATGTGAATGATAATAACGATGATGATAATGCTAATGATTATAATTTTGATGAGCATAATAATGATAATAACAATTATGATAGCAGCAATATAAATATCAATAACAATAATGAAAAAAACGATTATAATGATGATTATAATGATGGATAAACTGATACTACTGAAATTAATGATTGTAATGATTGTTGTGGCAAAAATAATATTAATAATAACGATGATAATAATAATATTAATAATATTGATGATACTAATACTAATAACAATAATAGTGATAACTATTGTTATCAATAGCAGAACTGTTTTTCATCTCATTATCATCATGAACATTGTTTTAAATATCATTAGTATCATCATTATCATAATAATCATTATCAGTATCATCATTATTTTTTTCAGAATTATTAACGATATAGTTATTATTATCATAATTATAATCACGATCACTATCATCATCATTATAATTTTTACTGTTATTACAGTTATTAATATTGTCATTACTGCTAATACCAATGTTCTTAGCATTGTTATTGCTATAAAATTATTGTTGTTATAATTATCATCATTATTTATATCATTATTGTCATATCAATTATAATCAGTACTTTTATCTTTATCTTTATTATTATCATCGGTAATAGTAGTAGTTGTATTATTCTTGTTATTGTTTTATCATTACTTTAATTATTATTATTATCATAAGCAACATCATTTTCTTATTCTTATTATTATTATTATCATTATTTTCATGTTATTACTATTATTATCATATTACTACTGTTACTATCATCAAGATCATCATTATTATTTTCATTGTCATTATCATAATCATTATCGCTATAATATTTGCCATTATCGTTGTGATTATCATAATATTGGTAATGATAATAAATAATATGATATAATAATATAATAATAATAATAATAATAATAATAATAATAATAATAATAATAATAATGATAATAATAATAATAACAATGATAATAATAATAATATTAATGATAATAGAAATAATGATAATGATAATAAGGATAATAATAATAATTGTTATCATTAGTGTTGTTATTAATATTATCATTACTATCAAATTTTCAATATTATTAAAATCATTACTATAATTTTGTTGATAATACTATCATTATTATTGTTAATAATAATATTATAATTATTATTATTGCTTTCATTATTATTATCATTATTTATGTTATTATCATTATTCATGTTATTATCATTATCATTATATATATTCATTATCATTATCAATATCATTATTATTATTATTATTAGCATTAGCATTATTACTATTATTATAATTAGCATTATTATTATTATTATTATTATTAAAATTGTTTTTTTGTTATATATTTCTGATAACAGCAATAATAGTAATAGTAGTAGCACTGGCAGTATAAATGCTAAAATCACAACTGTTCATAATGTTTTATCTTTATCCCTTTCACCATTATCACCAAAGCTAGAATTATCCGCAGCTACATTGAAAAGATCACCATTTCCATTACTATATCCAAACGTAATCCAACACGACATTACAACCATAAATGGAGGGTAATATTGCATCCGACCTGCAATATTCAGCCCGGGTAATGGGATTCTGTGATCCCTGGAAGACTTGGGGACTGAGAGAGATCGAGCTAGAAATAAACAGAGCAGGTTACTCATTGTAGCATAGGTTTAGCGTCAGTGCAAGGGAAATCCTAAGGGAAGGCAGAGTCGCTGGAATGGCGTGTGCGAATTCTTTTTTTTCTATAATCTTTATCTTTTTTCTCCCCTTCTTCCTTTTGGTCGTTTCATTATTTTTTTTTCTCCTATCCTTGCTTTCTTTGTTATTCTTCGGCTTTCTTTCGATTTTTTAAATGTATTTTATTGTATATACTCATTTTTTTTTTTTTTCTTGCTTTCTTTTTTTCTTACTTTCGCTTCTCTTTCTTTTGCAGTGTTTTTGATCTCCTTCAAATATTAAATGTGATTTTATGACGATAAAACTGCATCTTATATTATCAATGATAATAAACAATGCTACTACTACTAATTGACAGTAATGATTTTAATGATAATAGCAACAACAGTAACAATCATAACATAAATGATAAAAATTATACTAATAAAAACAGTTATACTATAGTGGCTACAATAATAAAAGTAGTAATTATAGCAATGATATCAAAACTAAAAACAATTTAATGTAAATAATTAAAATAGTGATAATGATGCTGATCACCAAAATGATGATAATAATAATACAAATAATTACAATAACATAATGATAATAATAATAATAATTACGATAATATTAACAATGATAACAACAATAATGGTACTACTTATACTAACGATAAGATAACAATATTACTATTATTACTACTACTACAAATAATAATAATAATGATAATAATAATAATAATAATGATAATGATAATGATAATAATAATAATAATAATAATAACAATAACAATAACAATAACAATAATAATAACAATAACAATAACAATAACAATAACAATAACAATAACAACAACAACAACAATAATGATGATGGTGATGATTGGTAATAATAATAACAATAATAATAATAATAATAATAATAATAATAATAATATATATAATAATAATAATAATAATAATATAATATATAATAATAATAATAATATAAAAATATGAAATTATGATAATAATAATAAGAATAATAATAAGAATAATGATGATGAAAATAATAACAACAATGATAATAATAAAGGTAATAACAATATTAACAAAGGTGTAATAATATTAACAATAGTATTGATAAAATAACAATCATGATAATAACAACCACGACAAAACAACAACAATGATGAAGATAGCAATTAAAGTTATAGTTATAAACATAACAATAATGATGAAATAATAACAATGACAACAATAATGGTAATGATTGTAATCATAGTTTAAAGGTAAAAATAATGATGATAATATTAATAATAAATATCATGACAATAATAAAAATGACTATTGTAATGATGACGATAAAAATAATTGTAATAAAAATGATGATGATGCTAATACTTATATTAATACTACTACTAATGATAATGATAATACTAATGGTAATAATGAAAAGGATAATGATAATAATGACAATAAAAAACAACAATAATAATAACAATTATTATTATTATTATTGTTATAATTATAATAACAATAGTAATAGAATAATAATAATAACAAAATAATGTTAATAATGACTAAACAATATAACGATAACAGTTATAATAACAATGGTAATAAAATAATAATGTTAATAAAAGTAATAATAATAATAGTAATAAAATAATGATACTGATAATGATAAAAACAACAATAATAATAAAAATGATAATGAAGATGATGATAAGAATGACGATAATAATGAACATAACAATGTGAAAAATAACAAAAGTAAAAATAATAATAATGATAACATCACTTCCATTTCTACCGCGCCGACTAATCATAAGAAGCAATAACAAGAGCACAACAATGGCAATACTCATAATAACCATTCTCAGAATAGAACACAGAAATCCGAAACACAATACCTTTTCTCTCCTCCTTTTTCCACCTTTCTCCCCACGCTTACTTTCTTCCTCTCTCTTCCCACTCTTACTTTCTTCCTTTCTCTTCCCACGCTTACTTTCTTCCTTTCTCTTGCTTACTCTTACTTCCTTTCTCTTCCCACGCTTACTTTCTTCCTTTCTCTATCTCCCTCCTTCACCTCCTCTTTTCCCTTTCTCCCTCTCAGCCAAAGGCCATCAGAACGCACATGCATTATCCGGCCGCGCGAAGGCTAGCCAAATATATTTTATTGTTACACGCATCTCTCTCCTGTCGACTGGCGCTAGACAAGGCTGGTCATATCTCATTTCCTTCGTGTTGCATGCTGTTCCCTTTGTTTCACGGGTTCCTGTCATATTTTTCTTTCTTTTTTTCTTTTTGTTTTGTTTTAAGGTTTGTCTTTTGTTTCTTTTCTTTTCAGTGCTAGGGTGTTTTGTTGTGATTGTTATTATTGTTATTTTGGCTTTTGGGTTGTTCTTGGTAATGTAAGTTTTATTATCTTTATCATTGCCATTAACGTTCATTAATTTTGTTATGATATATTATCAATATTGTCTGTAATCGCTATTATTATTTAAATATTTGATATTATTTTCATTTTCTTATTATCATTATGATTTTCAAAATATTACTGTTTCTTTCATTAACATAGTTATTGTTATTGATATTGTAATGTTACAAATATCATCATTGATATGATTAAATCCTTTTATAACTGTTATTATGAGTATCATTATAGTTCTAATTATCATTATTATCATTATCATAGTTCTTATTCTTCTTGTTATTAATATTTTTATGATAATAATGTTAATTGTTTTTATCATTACTGCTATTATCCATGTTATTATTATTGTTATGATCCCTGTTATACATTAGCACTGTTCTTCTTTTTCTTAATTGTATTATTATTGTTATCATTATTATTATCACTATTAGTTGTAGTAGTAGTGGTATAATTTTCATTATTATTGTTGTTGTTATTGTTAGTGTTAACATGATCTTTCTTATTATCATTATCATTATTATTACTAATGGTCTTATTGTTGCTGTTTGTGTCGGTATTTTTTATATCATCATCTACACCAATATTTTTATTACTGCTATTATTCTTATTCTTATTTCTATCATTATCATTACTTTTATTATTGTTTTTGTTGGTATATTAATAATATTATCATGATGATTATTATTTTTTTTTGGTGAGAACCATTATTCTCTAAATCATTGTTATATTATTACTATGATTGTTATTATATATTTTTTTATCATAGTTGTTATTGTTATCATTCTTTTTATCATAGTTATTATTGTTATCATTCTTTTTATCAGTATGATTTTTAAATACTTTTTCTTATTATGATAGTAATGATTATAATAATAAAAAAAATAATGACGATAATGATAATTATGATAATGATTATAATCTTTATTTTCATCTTTTATGATTATTGTTATTATTATTATTAAAATTTTTCATATATTATCACTATAATCATTATCATTATTTTGTCATTATTAATTTCTTTATCACTATTATTTCTATTACCATCATTATCATCTTTATCAATATTCTATTACCGTTATTATTATAATAATAATAATAATAATAATAATAATAATAATAATAATAATTATTATTATTATTATTATTATTATCATCATCATTATTATCATTATTATTATTATTATTATTATTATTATTATTATTATTATTATTATTATTATTATTATTATTATTATTATTATCATCATCATCATTATCATTATTATCATTATTATCATCATCATCATTATAATCATTATTGTTGTTATTATTATTATTATTATCATTATTATTATTATTTTATTATTATATTATTATTATTTATTATTATTATTATTATTATTATTATCATTATTATTATTATTGATATCATTATCACCATTATTATTACCATTATGATTAATATTATTATCATCATCATCATTATAATTTTTATTATTTATATTACCTTTATCAATATTATCATTAATGTTATCATTATCATTATTATCATCATCATTGAAGTTATTATTATTGTTATTATTATCATTATTATTATTATTATCATTATTATTATTATTATTATTATTATTATTATTATTATTATTATTCATTATTATTATTTTCACTTTTGATTTTAGCATGATCATTATTATTACTATAATTATCTTTACTATCATTCTTTATATTCTTTTATAATCATTATCATCATCATTACTACTGTTATTATCATTTTTATGACCTTTATTAATAGGATTAATATTATGATTATTAATATTATAGTCATTTTTATTTTCATTTTTGATAATGATAATGATGATGATGATTGTCATTATCATTAGTATCAATCTTGTTGATATTATTGCTATTTTATTATTTTCATAATTTTTATCATCATAATCAACATTATTATCATGATTTTTATTGATATTGGTATCAGTATTACTATTACTACAATAATTACTATTATTGTCATTGATAATGTTATTATCATTACTACCACTACTACTACTACTACTAGTAGTAGTAGTAGTAGTAGTATTGCTATTATTACCCTAATTTTTATCATTACTATTGTTATTCTTCTTTTTATTAAAATCAATATCATTGCTATAATTAATTTATTATTATTATTATTATTATTATTATTATTATTATTATTATCATCATTATTACTAATACTATCATTATTATTGTTGTTATTATCATTATCATTATTCTATAATTATTTTATCGTTATAATTATCAATATTCTTATAATTATTACCATCAATATCATATTTATTGTTATCTTAAATATCATTATTATTTTAGTCAATATCATTGTTACTATTATTGTTATTATGTATATATTTTAGATTATTGTTATTATTTTCTATCATTTATATTATTGTTTTATCATTATTATCATCATTATTGCTATGATTATGATTCTAATGATTATTTTCTTATTATTATGATAGTGATGATTATTGTTATTTTTCATTACATTATACTTATTATTGTTATAATTGATATTATCATTAGTATTATTATTATTGATAGTATAATTAGTATTGTTCTTAACATTATTATCATTAGTAGTAGTAGTATTGATATCATCATTAGTATTGTTCTTAACATTATTATCATAATTATTATCATTATTAATACTGCCATTATTTTCATTTTTGTCATTACCGTCATTATCATAATAATTTTTGTCATGAATGAAATGTGTTTTCGTAATGGTGTTGTTTCGCAAGGTAGAAGACATTAACTTTATGTAAAAGTTCATAATGATATAAATTAATGATATTAGCGTCTTAAATTAGTAGAGGAGGAAATCGAAATTACGAAATAAATTTATAATTAAACATTAAAACGGATAAAATAGTTCTACTTTAGTCTGCGCTCTATTATTGCAGCTAAAAATATTGCGAAAGGTAATTCTGAATATACTACAAGAACAGCAGCAATTATTCTTCTCACCCCTTAAAAGTTCCCAGGAATCGCTGCATGCAATTCAAAAGCATAAACATTTTTTACTTTAACGCCCGAACGCTTAAATTTCCCTGACACGAAATTTGTTGTTCTCTCCCCTCTGCCTTGCCCCATTTTCTCCCTTTCTTTCTCCCTTTTGTACTGTCCCTTTTATCTATCTTTTTCTTTCGCTTCCAGTTCCTGCCTACTCCTTTCAACCTCTGGCCCTCCCTCTCATTCCTCCTCCTCGCTTCGGCGTCTCCGCCCCCTCCTTCGCCTTCCTCCTTCGTCACCCTCCTGCGCGCCTCCTTCGCCCCTCTCGCCCTCGCCCCTCGCCCCTCGCCCCGCGCCCCGCCCTCGCATGCACGCAGGTGATAACGCCTGAAATAGTGTCGCGCAAGAAAAGTTAACCGAGGAGCGTCGTAGCTTCCCGGCAGCGCTGTTTACACACCCGTAAGTCCGGGAAGCCATTATGCTAAAAGCTTCCGCATAACTTTACATCTTGTGCCGGTGTCGCTTACGAGCCCCGCGCCGGACGCTTATCGAGGCATCGGCGCCGCACGGACAGCGGCGCGGGCCTGGCGGTCGCCGCTCACAGACACGCTCGCACGCACGCTCATGCAGACGTGCAGGACCATTATCAGTTGATGTTCGCACGTGCGTTTGATACACAAACATGCACTCACACACACACACAGACGCAGTTAGCCAAATAGATGAATGGAGAACGAGAGAGATAGAGATAGACAGATAGATAAAGAGTGAGAGAGAGAGAGAGAGAGAGAGAGAGAGAGAGAGAGAGAGAGAGAGAGAGAGAGAGAGAGAGAGAGAGAGAGAGAGAGAGAGAGAGAGAGAAAGCGAAGTAGAAAATGAGGATTAGAAAAAAAATAAATGTATGCATGCCACTAAATCTCACTCGCGGAAACCTTAAAAGTGAAACTGACATGAATCTAATTCTTTCCATCGAACTGCGATACACCTCATTAAAGACAAATTAAGCCCCATCTGTTCAAAGCGTGACAAGCGTCTATTTGTTCAGTGTAAATGAGATCGACAAAAACGTTTGACTTTGAAAGTAAATTATCTAAAGGTTTGTGTGAACTTAATCTGAAAAAATGAATAAATGTCAGATGGAAAATAAATACATAAACGAACGAATATATAATTCAACAATACAGAAAATGTGTATAAGGATAGGTATCTTATAGATACAAATTATGCTTTATTGAACAATTATTTTCAGAGATTATGTAATATCCAAGATCATCCAGATATGTCTGTCAGTTTGTATCTAACATTCCCTAGCTATCTGTTCGTCTGTCTATCCATATCTCTCTCTCTCCCTCTCTCTCTCTCTCTCTCTCTCTCTCTCTCTCTCTCTCTCTCTCTCTCTCTCTCTCTCTCTCTCTCTCTCTCTCTCTCTCTCTCTCTCTCTCTCTCCTCTCTCTCTCTCTCTCTCTCATTCTCTATCTTAGTCTGCTTGCTTGTCTATCTTTCTTCTTTTTTCTAATAAAAATAAGCTGTTGAATAAAAAGCATAATTCGAAGCTACGACTCATGGAACTGTAAATATGAATTAATAATTCTACACAACAAGGGTTATTCAACCGTAGCAGGATTACAGTTTTGCACAGATTACAAGCGATTTTATTCTCTATCTCTTTTTGCTATAAGATGAATTTTCTCCATTTGTCTTCCTCTTATTTTCATTTGTATCCCCCTTCTCCTCTTTTTCCTCCAACCCTTCTTCCTCTCCCTTTTCCCTTCCTTTCTTTTTCATCTTTTTATTTATTTATTTATTTATTTGCTGATTCTTCTCCTCTTCGCTCTCTCTCTTTTGGTTCCTTGCTTCTCTCTTTTTTCTTTTTCTATGTTAATTCCTGTACTTGGTCTTTCTCTTGGTCGCCATTGTAATGAGTTTCCAACGCAAGTCGATTGTTCCACCTACGCTATAATTAGTTCGTATCTTTGGGAAATTGATTAGATTTCCAACAAAACAAAAGCAACAACAACAACAACAAGGACAACAACAATTACAACAACAACAAGGACAACAACAATTACAACAAGAACAACAACAAGGACAACAACAATTACAACAACAACAGCAACTTCGATTTCAATATATCAACCTCTTTATATCATCTGCTTCCACGTTCACCTTTTATCATTCATTTTTTTCTTTATTCCCTTTTTTTACAAGTTATGTATTTTTTCTCTCTCCCTGGGACCTTTGGGGACTTGGGGATTCTGAAGTAATTTCGCCTGACTTAGGATTAAGGAGTTACTCATCCTCATAATCCGATTATTGTGGCTTTCTGTCTATCACGAAAGGCAAGCAGATATAGGAGATGGGAGAGAAGGGATAGGAGGGGAAGAGGAGAGGGTAGAGACGGGCGATAGGATGATAAAGGAGGAAGAGGAAAAGAAGAGAAGGGTTGAGGAAGAGGAGAAGGTAGAGAGGGGCGGCAGAATGATAAAGGAGGAGGAGGAAAAAAAGAGAAGGGTTGAGGAATATAGAGAGAGCAAGAGAATGGGTGAGGATGAGAAGTAATAGAGAGAAAGGTATGGGGAAGGAATGAAATGTATATGGGATGTGGGCGAAGGAAGGAGAGTGGATGACAGAAGAGAATGAGAAGAAAGGGAAAGAAAGACAAGAGAGAAGGATGGTAGAGAAAGGAGGGACCAGAGGGGATGAGAAATTATAAGGAGAGATAAAACGTGAAAGATTGAGAAAGGGAAATAAAGGGATGGAGAGA
>NW_020868553.1:381622-384122 GCF_003789085.1 Penaeus vannamei
TTTATTATCTCACCTATTGTCTCCCATATTTCTTAATCACATGATAAAAAAGACCTATCATAAATTCCATAATACAAATTCATACATTTAACAAACATTAATTTTCCTTAACCATCTATTTCTCGACATGCAAATAAATTCAAGCCTTGCGAAGTTGCTCTTAACAAAACCCTGCTGTCGTTCAACTTGATGTTTGAGGTCATGCTCTTGAACATTGCATGACTTGCTTCCACGTGCATGACGAGGAAAAAAAAAATGTTGCGATTCAAGGCGTCTATTGCTTTCATGGCTGTCAAATGCCTGGTAGATTTAAATGAATTCTGTTCCAGGGGAGGAGTTGGGTTTTAAGGAAATTGCTGTTGCGTTTATCCTTTGTTATTAGTGTTATTATGATTTATTCTGATTTATTCTTAATCTTATCATTGTTATTGTAATCATAGTTATTTTTTTTATCATTATCGTCTTCATCATATCATTATCATCATGATCATCATTATCATCATGATCATCATTATAATCGTTATCATCATCATCGTCACTATCATCGTCATCGTAGTCGTCATTATCATCAGTTTTATAATTATTTTTATTATTGTAACTTTTATTCTTACTATAACTATTATCATTATCCTCACCATTACCATTGTTATTACTATTATCATTATCATTCTTTTTGATATCATTATAATTGTTATTTTCATTATTATCATTATCGTCATTATCCTCACTATCATCGCTATTACTATCATTACTACTGATATCATCATCATCATCATCATTATTACCACTACTGACAGTATAATGCTGTCATTATGTTGTTTTTTTTATTTAAATATTTTTCAATAATTGTTTTCACTATCATTGTCAGTATTACTATTACGTTTCTCATCAATTTCATTATTTTATTTCTTATTGATATTTTTTTGTTTTCCTTTGATAAAATTTCTATTAATTTCTATTTCATTTCTGTGATATTGTTATCATTATCATTATTATAATCATCATCCTCAACATTATTATCATAAAACCTTTATTTTCAATTTGTTTCTATTTCTATTAATTTTATGAATCTTTTTCTTATTCGTATTTATGTGTTTTTTTTTGTTTTTTTGTTTGTTTGTTTACTTTTTCCTTTTGCTTTATTTTAAATTTCATTCCTATATGTATTTCTTTTGATCTATGTACTTAAGATTTTATATTGATTTCCATCTGCTTTATTTCGTCTTTTTTCATTTATCTTTATTACTGGTGTTATTCGTACTATTATTTTCATTATTCTGATCATTATTTATATAAAAATTCTTAATATTATAATCATTATAATCATCATGGACATTATCATTAACATAATTTTTATGATAATAATAATAGCAAATATAACACTAAAAGTTATGAAAATAATAATTATCCTTTTTATTATTATTATTACTAGTAATATTTCAGTTATTTTCGGCATCGTTATCATTAATGTTCTTGTCATGCTTATTGCTATTGCTACTGTTATTATTATCATTATAGTTATTATTATGATTTTTATCATTATTACCATTGCCATTATTATTGTTGTTATTATTACCATTACTTTTCTTATCATCATCATTATTATAATAGTTACTATTATTACTACTATAACAATTACCATAATAATTATTATTATATTTATTGTAAACATTATTAGTATCATTATTATGATAATTATTATCATAATAATTATAATCATGAATGATAATGAACATAATCATAATCATTATGACTATCGGTAATATAATCATGAGTATTTTTATCATTATTATTATAATTATTGGTATTATGATTGTTATAATCATTATTATAATAATTGGTATTATGATTGTTATAATCATTATTACTATAATTATTGGTATTATGATTGTTATAATCATCATTATCATTACATGTTTGTTATTATTTTCACTATTATTATCATAATAATAATCATAATCATTATGATTATAATTATCATAATCATCGTGATTACTATTATCATTATGATTCCTGTCATCATCATCATACTTTATCATCATTAATACAATAATAATAATAATAGTAATAATAATAACAATAATAAAAAAAAAATAATAACAATAATAACAATAATAATAATAATAACAACAATAGTAATAATAATGATAACAATAATAATAATAATGTTAATGTAATAATAATAATAATAATAATAATAATAATGATAATAGTAATAATAATAATAATAATATAAATGATATTGATAATAATAGATAATAAATTTAATGATAACATTAGGAATCATAATAATATTAAAAATAATGATATCAACAAATATCATTATCATTATTATTATCATCCTCATCCTCATTATCACTGTTATTATTGTTATATTTATTAGTATTATTGTTTCTTGTATTATGAATATCATTATAATCATCATTATAATGATTGCTATCATGATCATTATCATTAATATTATTGATTTTGTCATTACCATTATCATTTTCAACCTCGT
>NW_020868553.1:394122-396622 GCF_003789085.1 Penaeus vannamei
GAAAGGAGAGAGAGAAAGAAAGGAAAGAAGGAGAAGAGAAAAATTAAGAAAGAAGAGAAAGAAAGAGAAGGAGAGAGCAAACAGACAGACAAATCCATTATCCTGGCGAGAAAAGGACGATCGGAGTCGCCACAATAAAACTTTCCTCCGAGAACAACATCGCCGAGGAAGACGCCGTAAAGCTAAAATGGCGGGACGCTATCTTCATAAGGCAGCTCGGGCCAGGACCATAAATCCCGTGTCACTGGTCTCCTGACCGAGCGAGCCGGCGGAGGGGGGCGTGTGGCAGATGGAAAGGGGGGGGGAAGGGGGGAAAGGGGGGAAGGGCGGGGGAAAGGGGGGGACGGGGGGAAGAAAGAAAGACACGCACATGCGCTGTAAGACGTATCTTTACACAAATAAATACGCACACACACACACATACACACATCCATGTATATACATATATATACACACACATGTGTCTAAATATATCAAATACATCTATATTATCTATCTATCTATCTATATCTATATATATATATATATATATATATATATATATATATATATAATATATATTATATATATATATATGTATAATATATATATATATATATATATATATATATATATATATATATATATATATACATATATACATATGCATATCTATATGTGTGTGTGTGTGTGTGTTCTGCTTTTGTTTATATATATATATATATATATATATATATATATATATATATATTTATATATATATATATATATATTCATATATATGTATCTATATCTATCTATCAATCTATCTATATATAAATATAGATATACATCATCATCATCTTGATCATTAGTAGTTTCCACCTACGAGGGTCCCTAAAGCGAGCCGCAGGCAGGAACTCGGCCCATGTCGAGCATCTCCCGATTGGTTTGATCGATCTGCCCTTGCCACGAATTCCTTGTTCGTCCACAGGACAGGACGAACCAGGTGTCCGTATAGTTGGCGATAACAGATAGTGCAAGTAACAGGTCCTGTGCCAGTCTCAACGTGGAACCGTTGGTTGGACACGTGTGTCCACCAGCAGTATCTAATGATCCGGTGTATGGACAAAATTCTAAGGAACAGTATAACGTCCAGGTTTCACTACTGGGTGGTAAAACTGGCACTGTCAGGGCCTTGGAAACACGTAGCTTGGTCCTTCTGCACAGGTACCGGCACCTCCAAAGAGTTCATAACTCCTGCTGCCAGGCCAGTCCATCTCCTGACTTCCTGGTCTGACAGCCCAGAGTTATGAACTACACTACCATGGTATGTAAAGCTCTCTGTGACGTCAGTGTCCTCGCCGCGAGCACATACCGACCGAACAGGTCCCCTAAGTCTTGGATTGATCTGTGTCAGGAAACCTCAAGGACCAAGGCTTCGCTTTATCTAAATTCAGCCGATGCCTACCAGAGGGAGATGAGAGATTAAGTACACACACAACACATCACACGCTAACACCACACATACAAGAGATTTGATAGAGTTGATAGATTTATGATTATTGTTGATTTTGTGTTTTTTTTTTTGTGTTTTATTTATAGTTATTATTTTTGTTTATTATTATTTTATGTTTGTATATTTTTCTTTTTTTTTTTTATTATATTTTATTTTTATTATTTATATATGAGTTTTTTTATTACTAGTTATCTTCATTTTTATATTTTTTATCTTATATTTTTTTTTTATATTTTTTATTTATTATATTTTATATTTTATATTTTTATATTGTAGTATTATTATTTTGTAATTTATATTTTCTAGTATTATGTTTTTTTTATTAGTATTATTTATTTTTTTTATATATATTTTTTTATAGCATATTATTATATTTGTTATATTTATTTATATTTTTTATTTTTTTTTTTTATATTATTATTTATTAGTTATTTTTGTTTATATGTATTTTATATATATGTTATATTCTACTATATTTTTTATATTATTTTATTTATATATATTTTTTTTTATTTTTTATATTATATTATTATAGAACATATATGATTTTTTACATTTATTTTATTTATTTATTATTTTATATTTTTTATTTATCTTTATATTTTTATATTTTTATATTTTTTATATTTAATTTTTACATACATTACATTTTTTTATTTACTTTTTATTTTTTATTTATTATTTATATTTTAATTAATTTATTAGTTTTTATATTTATATTTTATTTATTATACATAGTAATATTTTATATTGCTTATGTTAGTATTACTTATTTATTGTATATAGTTTATTTATTATATTCTTATTGTTATTCTTATTTTTTTTTCTTTTATATAGTATTTTTGTATATTATTTATTTTTTTATATCATACTATACTTATAATATATATATCATACATACATATATATTTTTTTATTTATATTTTTTTTTATTATTTTTTTTTATTTATTATTTGGTTTTTTATTTTTATATATATATTTTTTATTATATATATTATTATATTTTATTTTTTTTATTATATA
>NW_020868553.1:404122-409122 GCF_003789085.1 Penaeus vannamei
TGGGTATTTCAGTTCCCTGGCACTAACATTAGTTTCAGCCTAAATTCGATCCTTTCTTCAATAGAAATACAAGTTATATCAATACCTCCAACATTAGCCATATTACTGGCTCTCCTAATGCGACCCAAAAGGACACCGACAACCTTTCCTCAACAGCTATCCACGGAGCTCAAGCCCTAAGCAACAAATGGCAAAACCAGCTATGTAAGTGGATATATATATAGAACTTACTACAATTCGTCAGTGTCAGAGCGCCTCTAGGGTCGCCGGTCCTCGTCCCTCCCTCTCTCTCTCTCCCTTGCCAGCTGGAGTTTCCCAGACCTCGTTAGGAAGACAGAGCCAAGACCCGGCAGCATTTGGTAAGTGAATACTGATGTATGAGGGTTCGAAGTAAAGATCCAATGTTTCACGTCTGTTTGTTCTCACTCATAGAGTTTCCCGGGAATGATCTCGATTCTTATATGTGTATTTTTTGTACTATTTTCCATTTCATTATCTTGGTGGTTGGGGGTAAGAGTTGAGAGCTTGTTTTGGAATAGTCTGGGTTGGTTATTGTCAAAGTAAATTGATACAGGTGGAAAGAACGGTAAAAATAAATACACGCATAGCTAGGAAATGTTAGTATATAATATTTATCAATACAATTTTTGTGGGATGCCATAATAGGATGTGAACGTCACGTTTTCGAAGACAAACGTGGATTTTTTTGTTATAATGAAAGTATAATGACAGTGAATCAATACATGTGAGACACTGATGTGTGTCAGTGCCAAGAATACATGATAAGAAAACGAGTAATCATCTACTGTATGAAGGTGACATGGAAATGCGTATTGAAAGAAAGGTTAAATATAAAAGAAAAAGAGAACACATTTCATTATTAGCAATTATATCACATAAGATATACTTCCAGTGTGTGAAGCCTTTTCGCAGTTTTACAATACGTTTAGTTCTGTTTAATTATAACTGATATAATCAGTCAACGAAATGTATAGAGATAAAGAAATGGACATGGGAAAAGTTGACAAATTAAAATAGAATATTTCGAAGGCTATATTGTGACATTACAAGAAAGTGAGACACACATGCAATCGCAGAAACAGATCAGATAAATAATAAATTATTAAATATAATCTGCCCGCTTCATATATACGACATCGAAACAAAATAATGACTATGATAAGACATAATACAACAGTAATAGTAACATAACTGGAAGTAATAATGGTAACAATTGGAATATCACCATAATTATGGTCCAAATCCAGAAACAATTGTCAAAGCATAATATCAGCAGTTTTCATAACCAGCTAGTATATCCCAAACCAAAGCTGATCGGACAACACTGAAAAAAGGAAAAGGGAGAGGAAAAACGGACAAAAAGCAAGGACAAAGGAAAGCACGAAGAAAAAAAAACAACAACATATACCAGTCTTGCATTCAAAATAAACCTTTACAGAATATATCAGAGCCTAAGCATATAACTCGATCCTCTACCCCCACCAGCCCACCCCAACCCACCGAACCACACACCCACCCACCCACACGCACACAGACTCTCGCCCTCCTTAAAGCTAACCTGGAACATTGCAATACTCATCACAGGAACGACCCACTTAAAGCCACAGCGCAGGTGAGTTTTCCAAGTGGTGCTGTGTTTGGCTGGCCAGGTCAGTCGTCGATTGATCCTGATTGTTTGTGTATCGCTTGGTTGACGTGTGTGTGTGTGTGTGTGTGTGTGTGTGTGTGTTGTGTGTGTGTGTGTGTGTGTGTGTGTGTGTGTGTGTTTGTATATATACATATACTTATATATGTATATATATGCACATCTATAAAACACACCACACACATACACATACACACACACACACTATATAATATATATATATATATATATATATATATATATATATATATATATATATATATATATATATATATATATATCCCTAACGGGGTGGCCAGTAAGGCGGCGAACTGTTAGAATGAAGAGGTAGAAGAAGACGGTCGTGAAGATTCTCATCTTTATTATTTATGCAGACGTTTCGAAGGATCATACCTTCATTGTCCATGCTGTAAATTAACCAGACAAAAAGGGTCATTACACAATGTAAATATGTGAAGTGGTTCTGGCATTACGATAACAAAAATACAATAGCGATATCAACCGAAAATATATAAAAAAGCACAAAATGATACAAATATATACAAAACATTAAAAAAACGTACAAAAGTTAGTAATCGAACCAAAAAGACGGTTTATGTTGATGAGCAGTTTAGTGGGTAAACAAGTAAAAAGGGGGTCGCTGTGGTAATGCTGCTAAGCTCTGGTTGCATCTTCTTTATCAGAAGGGATTCTGAGGTGATGATGTCTAGGCGGGAAGAGTGAGATGACAAAATACTGAAATCTGTGGTAGAAAAAGGATGTGAGTGTTGTGAATGTTCTCTTATTGCCAAGAAGGAAGGTTTGCTCAGCGGGATGCCAGTTCTGAAGGATTTGCCTTTATGCGGTGACATAACCAACGTGAGGTTGATCCCACGTACCTAGCTCGGCAGCTAGGACAGGTAAATAAGTATGCCACATTAGAACATGTCAGAGCTGTGATTTAAAGGACGTTTTAAAAACTTTGCTATTGTGTTGGTGTTACTGAAAACAAAAGTAAACTTGATATGTGGGTAGTGTTGCAAGAGTTTTTAACTGTTTCCTGATTTCATAGCTTAAATCACCCATGTAGGGTAGTTTAACATATGTATGGTCTCATTTAACAGTAGGGATACTTTGGTCAGTAGTAAATTTCTTATACAGAAAAGTTTTGGTAATTTTATCGAACAAATGTAATGGGTTAATTTGTTGCGGAAAAGGTTTTCAGAAAAGACTTCATTATGAAAGGCAGTCCAGGTGCTACATAAATTGTTGGCTCTAGTGATAAGAGTTTTAACACTGTGTTAAACCTCAGTGATAAACAATATAGAATTACAAGGATATTAATCGATCGAACACCTCCACGCACACATTTTCATATCAATATCTTATCATCACTACTGTTTCCCATATATTCTTATCTATTCCATAATTTTGTATCATGTTATTTAGAATTACGTTAAGTCGACTAAGCGCGAAACAAACTCTATCGTGTCTCTTGATTACTAACCTTTTTATACTCAGTCAATCTTTATTTCCTTTCTCAAATCTTCAATATAATACGCGGCTCCTTTGATATTATTTTAGGATAAAGCAGAAAACCAATAAAAAATCCTCAGTGTATTCAGGGTATGTTTAGCTTAATATGATGTAATCTTACTTCAAGACTATTCCACAGTATATTCTTTATGTGAAGTCTGAATAACGCATAGCAATCTGTCCTGCAACATTTATTTCCTCGAGGGCGGTGAATTTCCATATTTTTTTTTGTTTGATAAGAGGAAAAATGTCTTACCATGCATGATAATGTAAAATGAAATATAATGCACCGATTTATTAATAATTTCTTCACATATCCTGCACCAAGTAAAGCGAGGCATACATCTATTATAACTTCGTGACTTACAAGGCAGGTGGATAAGATGTTCTAGCCCTTAGATTATTGTTTTTATTTAAGTGAATTTAAAGTTCAAGATTTTTTTTCAGGAAATTCAGTTTTTGTTTAGCTCTTTGAATGCCCGTACAAGATTAAACACAACTAATGTATTTGTCATTCGAGTACTTCATGTCTACTTTGCAGGTCACGAAATTATTGGCGATGTATGTCTGGCAGCGGAGCTATGACGCTCATGTAGCATAGCACCGCAACATTACATTAGTTAATGACATTACACGTCGTATTGTATGTAAGCAACATTAAATTCATGTTGCCACGAGTAGACGGATTAGCTGTTGAAGTGACATTTGCTAACAACATGTATGTAGTATTTGCGTAATGTTGTTGGATTTTGCCCCAGTATTATTTTGCTAGCTCGGCGCAAGCGACAGTACGTTTTGCAATCGGATACGCATTTTTGACATTATATTTTTTATTAGATTAATAGAAGTTAATAAAAATACATACCAGTATCCTCTTAAATGTAAAACCCCATGTGTACACCGGCATGTTGATACATACTTATGCAACTGCATTATTATACTAAAGTACATAAGCTACTTCACAAACAAAGAAATAGTGCATTCATTACGCTTAAATGTGAGAAGAAATACAAGAAGCACTTTCTGCGAATGCGTAACACACTAACATATTTTAATTAGTTTTCTATATCTGTATCATCTACATACACACACTGCACGCACGCACGCACGCACGCACGCACGCACGCACGCACGCACCACACACACACACACACACAGCACACACACACACACACACACACACACACACACACACACCACACACCACACACACACACACACACCACGCACACACACACACACACACACACACAAAACACACACACACACACACACACACACACATATGAATATATATATATTACTTATATACATTATATAATCTATATATATATATATATATAATATAAAGACACACACACACATATGTATATTCTATATATATATATGATATATATATATATATATATAATATATATATATATATATATACACACATAATTAAACACACATACATATATATTTATGGAATGCGTCATGCATCCAAAATACTAACTACACCAGCATCCACGATTCAAAATGCAGGGAATTGCGAAGAAGAGAAAAAAGACGAAAAAGTCACCCGAACGCAGACGTCCAGCTCCATCAGCCGTGGTGACCAATTCCAGACAAGGACCAGGAATCTTCCACGTAGGCAGTCTGCTGCGACAGCCGCCAGGTCCGCCCGGACCTCCAGGACCCCCAAGACCTCCCGCGACCCTTCCCCACAGGACTTCCCAGCATCATATCCTCCCAGGACTCCCCCAGGAAGTCCCAGGAACCCCTCGAGGACATCAATTCGCTCTGATAAACGACAATGGTCTTGCGATCCATCCTTTCA
>NW_020868553.1:429122-431622 GCF_003789085.1 Penaeus vannamei
ATAGTGTAGAAAGAGAAAGTGAGAGAGAGAGAGAGAGAGAGAGAGAGAGAGAGAAGTCAGAGAGAGAGAGAGAGAGAGGGAGAGAGAGAGAGATGAGAGATGAGAGAGAGGAGAGGACGAGAAATGAGAGAGAGAGAGAAGAGAGAGGAGAAGAGAAGGAGATAGAGAGAAGGACAGAGAGCGAGTGAGGGGAGGTCTGCGGGAGAGAGGAGAGGAGGGAGATGTAGAGAAGGGAGAAGAGAGAGCGGTGAGAGAGAGTGGTCGAGAGAGGTAGGAATGGTTCGTGATGGACCGAGCGAGATTGCTTGGACGAGAGATAGACGATGGAACGGTGTTTGAGGTGACGTATCCGGAAACCGCAGTGAGAGTGGAGGTGGTAGGTGAAAGTGGGTAGCTTGACCAGAAATCAGGAGAAGAGAGAAGTGAAAGTCGCGTTCATGACTTGTCATATCTTCAGGGCGGAGCGTCTGTGCTGAGGACTACTTCGTGTTTTCTTTGCTGAGAGAGATGGAGGAGGGTTGAGTAAAGAGCTGATCCAGAAAGATATAGTGGAGAGGACTAGATGTGAGCAGAAGGGAGTGAAGAGGTAGAGGAGAGAGAAGGGCGGGAGAGGACGGAAAGATGCATAATAACAGAACAAACAGAGACACTGACGTTCAGAACCAGATCTCTGATTACAGAGGAAAATAGAGGTAGTGACAGTTCTCAGAGAAGTAAAGATTAGGCGAGAGAGAGAAAGATGCACATGAGTTTTTTTCGAGATTTTAATTGTCAGATTATGGAGAAATGAATATTGGGGCACCCAGAATGGATTTTTTTTTCTCAGATAACATCCTAATAGAGTCTGATTAAAACCCACATCACCCACTCGCCCCACAGACAGGCCTTTCCCAGCTATTCTTATCGGCTCATCTTTTGCTCGGAGCCATCTTGTGTTTTGTATGACAACGCCGATAAACGACAAGACCCAACGGCGTGTTGTTGGAAATCTCTGGTACCCTGCGTGTGTCAGAGACACACATTACACTCTGAAAGATATCTTCCCTATAATGTCGTGCTCGTGTTTATTTTCGTTAAGTAACAGTCTACTTCTCGTTTATGACCCTGAAGATTTAATAGGTGTTTCTCACAGGCCATTTGCTCTCGCGCCACGGTCGATCCTGAACTAGGAAGGGGTGAACAATGTTCATCCGAATTGTACTTAGTTGGATTTGGGCTATTCGTTTCTACGTCTCCGCCTTGCACGTTAAAGAACCCTGTATTTAGATGGAGGAGTCGGGACGGTTCGCGCGAGAAATATTGATGTTTAAAGGAATAAGATGTGCCCGGTAGTGACATTGTCAGATTGAGGGCAAGTAAGACCCAATCCTCAGGGGATTGGGCTCTCTGGAGTACGAGATCTAAACCGCCACTGTGTGGTTCTTTTCAGGCCCGAATAAAACTGAGACACTTGTAGCGATCTGC
This sequence comes from Penaeus vannamei, assembly GCF_003789085.1. Classification (NCBI taxonomy): domain Eukaryota; kingdom Metazoa; phylum Arthropoda; class Malacostraca; order Decapoda; family Penaeidae; genus Penaeus; species Penaeus vannamei. The sequence goes on from NW_020868553.1 coordinate 430,587, forward strand.
TGGCGCCGGTCCTCTTGATTAAGTGTGGAAGGGAAGAAAAAGCTAACTCATCAGAATTCTGTCTTGATTTTCCCGATGCAAAATACGTAGTGATCTTAATGCGTCAGAAGAAATGAAGACCGGTGAAACTAGGAAGGGAAACTCTAAAGAAAGGCTATAATTCAAGTGCGCTTGAATAATGCACCGTTGCGTATATATAATAAGGGCCAAAGAGTATTAAGCAGAGAAAAGTATACCTATAGTTTTTAACAAATAACAGTAAAAAATTAAAATAAAATAATCTTATCTCATATCAATGATATCTCGTAATACTACGTCTAATATTTAGAGGATACGCTAACTAGTATGGGTACTAGTATATACATATAGCTTACATATATCGTGTGTGTGGTGCGTGTGTGTAGTGAGCAAGCTCAACTCTCAAGTGCGCCCTCTGATGTGAGAAGATTAATTCATTAAGAGTATCGCCAGACCTCATAGACCGCTCCGTGAGACCCGATGGCATGTGCAGATGGCAGAGGAGGAGAGGAAAGAGAGGAGAGGAGAAGAAAGGGCGGGGGAGAGGAAAGAGGGGGAGGAGGGCATGGTGGGTGGGATTGGGGTGTGTGTGTGTGTGTTTAGCGTGGGCGGAAAATTTGGTATTTGATTAAGAGGCCTTCGTTAAAAAGGCTAGAATTAAGTTTGATGAGGCAGTAGGATTTTGATAAACAGGGGAACTTGAATGGAAAGAGAGAATTTGCATTGCAGACGGAGACTTAGAATTGAAAAAAATATGTTGAATGTGCAGTTGGATGGGTAGTTTTTAGTGATGATGATGTTTGTGATGGATTTTTTTGGTTAAACAATTGAGAACCTGAATGAGAAGGTATGATTTCGATGTCGTGATGGATGAGTTGTGGATAGAGGGATATGTAATTTTGAAAAAAAAACTTTGATAGAGACTGGGTTTGGAATAAGTTATGTATTTGAGGATGATTAACCGTATCTGTGTACAATAAAGTTGTCTTTATTCTTTGTCCCCTGAAACTCTGTAAAC
>NW_020868553.1:436622-441622 GCF_003789085.1 Penaeus vannamei
GAATATGACGACTCCTTTGATAAATAGAAAAATAGATTACAGTGAGCTAAACATAGAGTACGATTGGCGATAAACTACAGCATAGCTAAGTCTCTTCTTTATCATTACATAACTGATAAATAGCCATTCGGTGGACGTCAGTGACAATCTTAGGAGTACACATTACTTAACAAGCCAGATATTGGTTACGCATATCGAATATCTGCATTATCGGTAGCAAAGTAACCATAAAGGTTACTCTGCAACATACAGATAAAAACAGGCTGTGAACAGATCTACGATTTTTTATTTCATTTATTTTTTAGTTTATTTTTTATCCAGATTTATTTTCAAAGTTTAAAGAAAACTGTAATTTTGTTCATGCTTAACCTTGATATATACAGTCGTAAGATACAAGGTAAAGATAGCACACAGACATGCATATATATATATATATATATATATATATATATATATATATATATATATATATATATATATATATATATATATATATATATAATATAATATATATATATTATTATTTTATTTTTTTAGTATTTAACCATTACCGTTAGATACAAAAATATACCCCTATTTGACAGTAAACAACGACACACTAAACCTAAGAGAAAACGTAACCTACTTCTACTCTATGACATGTTTAAAATAACGTTCTTCCATCTCGCCTTTACGATGCGCAACAAAGCGCCCTAAGTCTGCAATTACTCCTCTTTTCCAGCACCATTCGCCTCGACCCAAAGCAATAGAAACGCAACTCTTATTACGCGTGTGTGACCAGGTGATCCCCGAGCTCGACGCCGTGTTACAGCCCTCCTGTGTGACATCCATTTCCTCTGTGTTCCATAAACGAGGCAAGTGTGATGAACGGCCCCATTATGTAGCGCGGAGGAGAAGAAACAGGCGGCCCCGAAGAGTTACATCAGCCTACGCACAAACGGTGACTATGAGGAGTTCCGGCTTGGGTGTTCGCATCCCTTCGTTCGGATTCCTTGCCTGTTGGTTGGCATAGGCATGGGTGGAGGCGTTGGGGGTTTGCGATGATCACGGAAACGGAAGGAAGGTATTGGAAAACGTCTGGTGCAAATAATGGAAAGGAAACATTCGCTGTTTACCATCTCTTTATCGCTCACAATACCAAACTAAGTGAAAGGATAGCACACACACACACACACACACACACACACACACACACACACACACACACACACACACACACACACACACACACACACACACACACACACACACACACACCATACTATAATCCTGCTAGTGCTTATTTTGTTTGTCAGTCTGTCACAATTACACATTATGCCTGAAACCATATTCCGTGTGACTGTGGACATGAGGACAATTCCCTTTAGTGTTAAATGGGGGTGATAATTGACAACATAAATATAAAAGAATGACACTCACGTGCACCAGAACATCATATTACAAATCTGCGAGAAGCCTATTATTATCATTATCATCATCATCATCATCATCATCATCATCATCATCATCATCATCATCATCATCATCATCATCATCATTATTATAACAAGGGGGGGGGGGGGTGAGGTAGAAAGGGAGGAGAAGGGGCCTTAAAGAGAAAAGGGAGAGGGAGAAGAGACAAAAGGTAGGAGGGTGAAAGAGGGAGAGAGGAGTACCTCTTTTTAAGGTAGAATTTCCACGGGTCGCGCTAGTTTCTACTATTACTATTGTCAGTATTCTCATTATCTTTACATTATTATTTTTTCATCATCATCATCGTCATCGTCATCGTCATCGTCATCGTCATCGTCATCATCATCATCATCATCATCATCATCATCATCATTATTACCATTATCATTGCCATCATTATTGTTACTAATAACATTGTCGTTAGTATCATCATTACCAGTGTTACTGTTACTGGCAGTTACATTTAATATAACTTAGTTCCACTGAATACCATCTGTATAAACGATTCATGTAATTAGAGGCTAATAATATATGAGAATTTATACATATACTAACGCACTTGTAACGCCAACTGTTTAATATGACTAGTTCCACTGAATATCATCTATATAAACGATTCATGTAATTAGAGGATAATAATAGATGAGAATTTATACTTGAACTAGTGCACTTGCAAGGCCAACTGGTTGTATTGCAAGGTTCCTTTGTTAGCTCATCAGGCTTATAATCATTCATTTTTCGTCGCTCATAATGAATCAAGATATCAATATTAGATTATTTGATCGTATTCAGTCTGTATTTGTTATTATTTTTCATATTTTTTTTATTGTTTTATTTTTTCTTCCATTTTTTTATTTTTTATTTTTTTCTTCCATTTTTTATTTCTATTTTGCATAATTTTTTTTCATCTATTTATTTTTTCATGACAGCCAGTATTGGTGGAAGGCAACTTGCTTTTTTATTTTTTAGATTTATCGTGCTCGGGTTCATCACTGTTACTGGTATATTTTTATGATTTAGAAAGATTTATAGCACAGTTGATTAAGACAAATATATATATATATATTTATTTATTTGTATGATTTTGAAGTAACAAATTTTCAGCTTGTATAAGTACAAAAAAAATATATTTGTGGAATATATTCTACATAAATATTACATTTTACAAACTCGAATATATAAAATGAAATAAAAATCCCGTTTTCGTGGGCGATATGGTGGCGCCTACATGAAATTTTTATCCAATATGAATTTTTGATAGCGATATTCGATTCTCTGTTTCATGATTCATTACCTATATGTGGACAGATTTATACCAAAGTTCTACAAATTTAATAAACTTAAACCTAATGTATTAATTACCGACTCTTGCTTTCTCTCTTTCTCATATTCGCTCAATAAAAACGTATCATACCAAGACAAATCAAAGAACGTTTTGACATTATGAAGAGTTTAGTAAGGTTATAGCAGAATGCCAGAGCAGATGTCAATTTAAACCTGAAACGACATTCACGCTCAACAGCAAGCGTCAATTTACCCACAAGAAAATGAATAAAATTACTCAAGTAATCTCATCAAACAGCCATAAATAAACGCAACCGCAATATAGAATCCTATAGCCCCATTCCCTATAGAATTTCCCTTACTACATCATTTATAAAAAGACAAAGTCAAATAATTCCAGGTCTTGTACTCGTGTCAGCGCCTCTATTATACGGTCTATCTGATTAGCACGTATTACCTTGGAATTGCTTCTGGCTGTGACAAGCTTAGGACTGGGGATAAGGGAGGGGGAGGGGGGGGGGGGGGAGGTGCAGGCTCGTGGGACCTGAAAAGGGGGTTCGATAACCCTGAGGAATAATGTGTGTGTGTGTTTGGATACTTGTGTCTATTCATCTATCTGTTTATTACTTTACGTGTCTATTGTAAATGTGCGTGTATCTACTGGGTAAGGTAAGGAAAATTTTAAGAACTGATGAAGAAAGAAAAGTATCAGAATATTTTGATAAGGCTGGTATTTGAGGAAAATAAGTAGTATGGTAGATAATTTTTCGACACTCAGTCTTTAAGAACCTATCATATTAGCAAATATTTCCCCATCCCTTGACATCTTACCTCCGCCCTCGAACCGTGCACAGGAAGACCAAGATAGTAAATGCAACCAACTAAAAGAAGAAGAAGAAGAAGAAGAAGAAGAAGAAGAAGAAGAAGAAGAAGAAGAAGAAGAAGAAGAAGAAGAAGAAGAAGAAAAAGAAGAGGAAGAAGAAAAAAGAAAAAGAAAAAAAGAAAAGAAAAAGAAGAAGAAGAAGAAGATGATGATGAAGGAAGAGGAGAAAAAATGAGTGTTGCCGCTGGAATGAAAGAGTTTCGCCTGTTACGTCCTGCGCAGCAAAAGAATGGCGGAGGCAAGGGCAGCCGAGACCTGTTTGGTTTGGAAGCAGAATGGCAGTGAAATGTCAGGCGGAATATCTGATAGCATAATAGCCCTCCAAGCCTGACCCGTATGATATGAAAAATGAAAAGAATTTTGAGTAAAACTTCACATAACTGGACGACCAAAAGGAAAGATGGAAAGTGACTTGACAAAATTACAGTGGAAATGTTAAGAAATATATAGACATACATGACAAATAGCGAGTGGAAATGATACACCAACTGAACTATTCAATAATGTTGCAATGCTTTCCTTTAACACTTTTATCATTCATCACCATCATCGACATTGATGATGATGCCAATGATGAAGATAATGATGACAATGACTACCATTCATAATTAGAAAAGAATCATTATAACCCAAAAGAGAAATCAATCTTCATCATAATCATACAGTAATCCGGCCATACTATATGTGCTTGTTAGTTAGAGCAAATCAACAGTATACCCTGTATAATACAAAAATAATACCCGGTATAATAACACAAATTGGCATTTTGTTTGCCTATATAATTATTCATTTTTCATATGAGTGACCCGACTGTTTATCAAGCAGTAATTAGAAAGGAATGGAAATAGAACATCGATAAAAGACCAATAAAGATAATGAGAAAGCAAACAGAAATAATAATAACGATAATGAAATAATGAGACTTAAACACACATTCCCGTTAAATCTTCTCACAAATTCCTGATGGAATGTAAACTCATTTTTTTACTAGGCATAGATAATTAAGTATTGATCAGACATGTTAATGAAGGGAGCCAATTGCCGCTCGCTCTTAAGTTCTCCTAAATCCTCATCCTTCGTGTCTGGAGCGACAAATTTAACGAGGATATTCATGAGGTTGTTATGAGGCGCCCAAGGTTGTTGTCAGGGTGAGTGGGTCGGGGGGGGGGGGGGGATGGAGAAGTGAGGGGTGAGGGGGGGTAAGGGGGAGCAATCTTGTTTGGAAAGGAACGGAGGGGGGGGGGGGGAGGGGTGAAGTCTCGCATGCTCGGGTTAGTCTCTTTTTTTCTATTTCTTTGTCTTTCTTTCTTTCTATCCTTTCTTTCTATCCCTTTCATATTGTATTTCTCACGCTGTAGGTATGAAGCTATGTCTGCTTCTC
>NW_020868554.1:0-2500 GCF_003789085.1 Penaeus vannamei
CCGGAAGGAGACCAGGAGTCGAATTTGAGCCCGAGAGGACGCTCCTTCACTTCGTTCCTCCTAGGACGAAGTGGAGAGTCATCCAGGTCCACTTCCAGGTATCCTCCGAGCCCGAAGGAGACCCAGGAAGTCGCCCTTGAATCCGAGGAGACCCAGGAAGTCGCCGAAGAGCCCGAGAAGGAGACCCAGGAAGTCCGAGCCCGAGAAGGAGACCTAGGAAGTCGCCCTTGAGCCCGAGAAGGAGACCCTGGAAGTCGCCGAAGAGCCCGAGAAGGAGACTCAGGAAGTCGCGAAGAGCCCGAGAAGGAGACTCAGGAAGTCGCCCAAGAGCCCGAGAAGGAGACCCAGGAAGTCGCCCAAGAGCCCGAGAAGGAGTCCCAGGAAGTCGCCGAAGACCCGAGAAGGAGACCCAGGAAGTCGCCGAAGAGCCCGAGAAGGAGACCCAGGAAGTCCCCCTTGAGCCCGAGAAGGAGACCCTGGAAGTCGCCGAAGAGCCCGAGAAGGAGACCCAGGAAGTCGCCAAAGAGCCCCCCAGGAAAGACCCAGGAAGTCGCCGAAGAGCCCGAGAAGGAGACCCTGGAAGTCACCCTTGAAGCCCGAGGAGACCCTGGAAGTCGCCGAAGAGCCCGAGAAGGAGACCCAGGAAGTCGCCGAAGAGCCCGAAGAAGGAGACCCAGGAAGTCGCCCCAAGAGCCCGAGAAGGAGACCCAGGAAGTCGCCGAAGAGCCGAGAAGGGGACCCAGGAAGTCGCCCAAGAGTCCGAGAAGGAGACCCAGGAAGTCGCCCAAGAGCCCGATAAGGAGACCCAGGAAGTCGCCCAAGAGCCCGAAGAAGGAACCCAGGAAGTCGCCCAAGAGCCCGAGAAGGAGACCCAGGAAGTCGCCTAGGAGCCCGAGAAGGAGACCCAGGAAGTCGCCCTTGAGCCCGAGAGGACGCTCCTCCACTTCGTTCCTCCTAGGACGAAGTGGATGGTCATCCAGGCCCACTTCCAGGTATCCCGAGCCCGAGAGACCCAGGAAGTCGCCCTTGAGCCCGAGAAGGAGACCTAGGAAGTCGCCGAAGAGCCCAAGAAGGAGACCCTGGAAGTCGTCGAAGAGCCCGAGAAGGAGACCCAGGAAGTCGCCCAAAGTCCGAGAAGGAGACCAGGAAGTCGCCCAGGAGCCCGAGGAGACCCAGGAAGTCGCCCAAGAGCCCGAGAAGGAGACCCAGGAAGTCGCCCAAGAGCCCGAGAAGAGAGGAAGTCGCAAAGGAGACCCAGGAAGTCGCCCTTGAGCCCGAGAGGACGCTCCTCCACTTCGTTCCTCCTAGGACAAAGTGGATAGTCATCCAGGCCCACTTCCAGGTATCCTCCGAGCCCGAGGAGACCCAGGAAGTCGCCCTTGAGCCCGAGAAGGAGACCTAGGAAGTCGCCGAAGACCGAGAAGGAGACCTAGGAAGTCGCCGAAGACCCCGAGAAGGAGACCCAGGAAAGTCGCCAAGAGCCCGAGAAGGAGAAGGAAGTCGCCCAAGAGCCCGAGAAGGAGACCCAGGAAGTCGCCAAGAGCCCGAGAAGGAGACCCAGGAAGTCGACGAAGAGCCCGAAAGGAGACCCAGGAAGTCGACGAAGAGCCCGAGACCCAGGAAGTCGCACAAGAGCCCGAGAAGGAGACCCAGGAAGTCGAGAGCCCGAGAAGGAGACCCAGAAGTCGCCTAAGAGCCCGAGAAGGAGACCCAGGAAGTCGCCCTTGAGCCCGAGAGGACGCTCCTCCACTTCGTTCCTCTTAGGACAAAGTGGATGGTCATCCAGGCCCACTTCCAGGTATCCTCCGGCCCGAGGAGACCCAGGAAGTCGCCTTGAAGCCCGAGAAGGAGACCTAGGAAGTCACGGAAGAGCCCGAGAAGGAGACCTAGGAAGTCGCCGAAGACCCCGAGAAGGAGACCCAGGTCGACGAAGAGCCCGAAAGGAGACCCAGAAGTCGACGAAGAGCCCGAGAAGGAGACCCAGGAAGTCGCCGAGAGCTCGAGAAGGAGACCCAGGAAGTCACCCTAGAGTCCGAGAAGGAGACCCAGGAAGTCACCCTAGAGCCTCACCCTTGAGCCCGAGAAGGAGACCCAGGAAGTCACCGAGAGCTCGAGAAGGAGACCCAGGAAGTCACCCTAGAGCCCGAGAAAGAGACCTAGGAAGTCACCCTAGAGCCCGAGAAGGAGACCCAGGAAGTCACCCTAGAGCCCGAAAAGACCTAGGAAGAAAAACCGCACCAAGCCCTTGCTAATGATGACACCCAAGATCCCCAACAAGAAAATCTGGAGGGGTCTCAGCTGCGTCTCCATAGGGAGCAGATTCAACCTAGTCTGAGAGCGAATTTGTGTCCGACTCAGGTTCAGAGAGTGAGGATTAGACCGAGGAAGACTGGAACTGGAGCGCTGCCCCGCGACTACGATCAGCTGGCCAAAGACATTGCGCGGGATATTGACTCGTATCTCAACTCTCCACATTTAAAGAGCATGAGCGCCAGCTTAA
>NW_020868555.1:5000-7500 GCF_003789085.1 Penaeus vannamei
TGGGGACACTGAACTTCATATTACAGTTCCCCGAGCAATTTGATACCTCGCCTTCTCCTATGATAGCCGGAAAATTCAACATTCAATTCATGCCTCGCTACTGCTGGGGTGTTTTATAACGTTAGGGTAAACTTGGGTTAAACTTACCCTCTGAGAGTGAGAAATTATATTACAGGGGCACATTCATACTGGCTGATGTAACGGACGAATACACCGGTATATATATATATATATATATATATATATATATATATATATATATATATATATATATATATACTATATATATATATATATATATATATATATATATATATATATATATATATATATATATATATGTATGTATGTATATGTCTGTGCATATTTATTTGCACATACACACACAGGTATGTGTGAGTGTGTGTTAATGAAGGGTAAATGACAACCGTGCCTGTACCTGGCCAGGGCATAACGAACTGTAGACTGGCTGATCCTTGTTATTTAGAGATGGCACAAACACCGGAGTAATAATTAAAACAAAAAAGGAGAAGGAGTTCAATAAAAAATTCAAAATGGTATATGACCGAGAAAAAAGTACAATCCAGTGATATTTAAAGGCAGTGAAGGCATGTATTAAAAAATCTAAGAGAACTTTGCAGATAACTCTAGAATTGAGAGCATTTTTTCTCCGAAATGACCCCCCTTGCCATTTTCCATCTGCAGTGCCTCTCCTTATTACCTTGCCCCTTACCGTTTCCAAGGAAGACACGCCTTCATGCCATCCTTGGGAGACGCGAACTCATCATCTAGGATAAATGACAAACACGACGTTTTTCCTTGGTTTACAAAGTTGGGCGAGACATAAAAACAACGATAAATGCGAGGCATAAATTGTAACATGAAATTATGCAAAGCAGCGGAGACATTATGCCAGCGGCTCGCCCACCAGACGCGGATTTTCCCCTTCCAACGCAAGGAAAATTCCCCCCCTAATGCTATGCAAACATCGAGAAGCCATCACGGAGAGCTACAATCCAGTCAACTCTTTCGCAAAATATTTAGACTCGCGAGTAATAAACAGCGCGGCGGTTTCGGGGCGAGGCAACAGCGCCAGCAGCAACAGCAGTCAGGGTTTCCATAACAAAGGAACGTACGATCCAACACGACTGTCTTCGAGAGATACGTTCGATCCTTGGCTTTCTCACTTTGCATATTCCGGCGTCGCAGGCAACAGTTCGCCGAAGTATTACCATGCGAATGTGAAATAAACGTTATAATATGCATTCTGTCTGAGATAGCGCGTGAAATATCGCTCAAAGCCGGGAAGGTAACGCACGGGGCAATATTCCAACGCAAAGGAAAGGGGATTCATGCTGCACTGAACCCCAGAAAGCAGTCATGCGATTCGCTTGTGAAACCTGTTCCCTTTTTTCTTCCTTTTCTTTCTCTTTGGCTTTTGTATTCGTCTTTTTTCTTCTGCTCTGTGTGGGGAGGACGCGAACTTGCCATTTGCATAATATCTGTTGCAAAACAACACTGATAAAATACTTCTTAGAGTATTTTCACGTATTTCTCTAGTCATTTGCCGACAGAAAAAATCCTTATTCAGATGATGATTATAAGAGGAACAATTATTTTGATAATAGGGAATGATTGGCATAATAATAATGTTTTTTATTACGAGTGATAAACATTTTGTGATTGTAATAATAAAAAAGTATTAGAATAAGGAGGTCGAGAAAAACGACACCAATGATAATTATATTAATATTAAGAACATTGATAATAAGAACAACAATAATGATTAATGTGATAGTGATTTTGATGAGGGTACTGATGGTAATGATAATGGTAATAGCAGCAAAGATAAAGACTGACGATACTAATAATAATGATAAGTCCGTAATCACACGTAATATGATTACAGAAGCAAACTATAGCTGACGGATGGTAATAATATTAATAATAATAATGATATATAAGATAAGAAAAGTGGAAGAGTTGAAGCTACCAACAACTTATCGTTAGAAAAACGCTCGTGTAACTGCCCCTTAAAAAAAAACATTTGACGAACACCTTTTCGGCAAATTGGTCTCAGCCACAACGCAGATTTTTAAATATTTTATTTTTATTATTCCTTTATTTATTGTCATTATCTTTTATTATTATTTTGTTTTTCTTGTTTGGTTATATTTAGGTCTGTATATAAGGTATAAGGTCTAAGTAAGTATGGCCAGTAACTAAATAATCACCACCTTGATGGATCAGTGATAAATGACCCTAATACACCCGACGAAGCCAAGATTTCAAATATCCTTGTGAGGCGTGAGGGTCGCCATTATTCTCTTTTGTAGATTTTGGATGATTTGGACACTTGCAAAGAAGGATGCCTCGTCAGTGTCCGACATGTTATCCTCCTTTTTAAAGAATCGTAGCCATATAAAATTTAATATTAATTACATATGATTTATGAATACACCTCTTTATTGTGGATAGATACAAACGCCTTCCACATTTA
>NW_020868555.1:52500-67500 GCF_003789085.1 Penaeus vannamei
GATTGTGGCTAAATGATTATAAAAGTCGCATTTGTTTAACTACTATTTGAAATTGTGCGCATCTCGATGTTCCTTTGTAAACACAAATGCATTGTGGGAGCGACGTAGCCCCCAAGAAAGAAACAATCGTTTTGAGTCTTCTCTCCCTAATCGTCATCCAGGATGGTCCAACATCTCACACATTGTAGCGTGTCAACTGGTGAATTGATAATTAAATAAAATGTGAATACTGCCCCAATTATTGACGTGTAACTGAAAGAGGATTAATTAAAATTCATGTGCTAACTCTGTGAATAAACATTGATGACTCCCATAAGTCAACAAGATTCTTTTTTTTTTTTTTTTTTTACTTGCAATAGCCAGCATTATGTGATTGTGTTAATTCACACTCTCTGAATGATTGATGAAGTGCTATGCAAGTCCCTGTTGATGAGCCACATGTACTGGAGGACAGGTACAAGAATCATGCTGTGTTATCAGAGAAAAACTGTCAGTTATTAGCGAGATGCAGTCATGTGAGTTTTGTGATATTTTAATATTCAGTGGAATTCTGTTTCTCTTTTTGGTATGATTTGGTATATTTTAAATTCTCATGAGATATTTGATATAAGATTGAAGGAATCATTGTTTGTTAATATTTTATCAATCTACACACACACACACACACACACACACACACACACACACACACACACACACACACACACACACACACACACACACACACACACACACACACACACACAGATATATATAGATATTCATTGCTATTCTTCATCCACTATCTGTTTTTGTAGAGAAAGTTCACGTCGCATCGTTTATTAAGCAGACCACCTGGCGAGGTGTTTTTGCAAACGCGCTGCATCCCATTCCATTGAAATTGTGCAATTAATAGGGTTACGAAGTGAAAAACATGCTCAATCTATTCTTCAACATTCTCAGAAGTGTCACCTTTGAGCAATTCCAACACCATATCCACGGTGCAAAAAATAAATGAATCTTTTCTACGAACGATGATTGTACCGCCACATTTTCCCCCCCAAACCTGGCGGGATCTGTCTGATTACTCACTCAGAACATTTTTATCCCTATGGTATAACCATTCATTCGAATACACTCATTTATCCATGAATCTTTATTTCTGAGTAAAATCAAGATATGATATCCACTTATATTGACCCGTGTACGAAGAGATGTCACGATGATGACAAATCCTGCTCATTGTCGTGACTTCCTCAACTCATTTATTTATGAAATAATATAAACAACTATTCATAGGGATCCTAAAAAATAATTTCTAGTAACTTTGCTAGTTCTGGTACTAAATGCTGCTATATTATGCCTAAATATTAAAAATACACAAATTATAAGATGGGGACAGCAATTCTGTCTTACTCTCTAAATCAGCCAAAACATCTTAACAATTATATCTTTATATTACATCTTTATGACATGTCAAATAGATATCCATCTTCTTATATATTTATGTGAGTCTATATATATATATATATATATATATATATATATATATATATATATATATATATATATATATATATATATATATATATATATATATATATATATATATATATATATACATATACATACAAACACACACACAATATGAATCTATTTGTGCGTATCTTTTCATGAATAAGCTAGAGTTCTAACTTCCTCCTCATTAATTAGTGCTTCATATCAGTAAGAAAATATGTAATACAAATAACGTGATGAGGATCCTGTTTAGAAGAAAAAAATCTCTTCTCTATGATCGGAAGAAATAAGTTAAGAAAGTGACGAAACCGTCTTCAGAAGACACAGGAAAGAAAAGAAAAAGGTAACAGGGTTTTAAGGCACAAAGCTTAACCAGATTACGCGTACCCCACTGGGGAGACCCGCTCAAATCTGAACTTTAGAGGAAAAATTCGCAATAATAACTTCTATTTGAGCGAGTGAAATGGAACAAGGAAATGGAGTCATATAACAGTAGTTGTGTACTAAGTTCAAGAACAATTAAACAGATATAGTAAATTCTCGAGGAGAATACTGCAGGATATAATTATACAGAAAATACTGAAAAGGATAACTAACTTCCTTGCAATATATCGACTACAAATTTAGCTGTAAAAAGGAGACAATTCAATGGAAAATATTTGTGATATCCGTGTTCTCATTGTCTTGTGGGTAAAGTTTTCGAAATTCTTTCTCATCGATGACTTTTTCAGTGGAAGTGATCGATCCTTGGTAATTGGTGTTTTTATAAATTGAATCTGAAGAGATAATCAGCTTAATTAGTACACATACTCACTTATAAACAAATATGTGCGTGAGTGTGCTCGTATTTATGTGTGGGAGACGATGGAGTTGCGTTCCTGTTTCTTTTCAATCTGATTTCAATGCTTATTATCATAGCTAATTCTACTTCAACAGTATTTCTTCCATAGATCTAATTCTTCATATATTCTAAAGTAGTATATCATAAAACTCAATAACTGCATTCTCGCAAGTGTTTTTTTTAAAGTCTTATAGAAAAATGCATACATCGCTTGGAACATTCTGTCATGCCATGCTATGGTCATCTGCAACCACAAAGAAAAGTTGTTTGGTGCGGCTTATGTCAATCATCCTACGCCCGCTGAGTCATGGGCATTCTGTAGGAAACGCTGCATTTTGTATTGCCTCTTTCCCACCTTTATTCTTCTTCTTGATTTAGGTAACCTTACCCAAGTTACGTGTGTGTGTGTGTGTGTGTGTGTGTTGGTGTGTGTGTGTGTGTGTGTGTGTGTGTGTGTGTGTGTGTGTGTGTGTGTGTGTGTGTGTGTGTGTGTGTGTGTGTGTGTGTGCCATAAGAAAGTGTTAATGTGGGTGGTGCGTTGATTTTCCCCTCCACTTCCCTCACCCCCGCCCCTCTCCACTCGCTTTCAACTTCCACCCAGCCGACCTGTGATCATAGAGGTTTTCACTGCCTCAATTTCCTTTACAATTTCATAATAAGCCAATTTCCGCCGAGGTGACCTGACTAGGCCAAGAAGAAGGACGATACACCCGATCAAAGAAAGGGGGAAGGGAGAGAATGAAGGAAGCAGTGGGGGAGGGGAGAGCAAAGGGTGGTAAAGATATGTAAGGGTAGGAAGGATGAAGAAAAGGTAGCGACGAAGGGTATGAGTGGGGTAACAGATGATGGGGGCTTGAAGGGCAAGAGGAATGGGGAAGGAAAAATGACATTATCGTAGGGGGTAGAGGAGAGGAAGCAAATGGAGCAAGGGTTTAGTGGGGAAAGACAAGGATCAAGTAAAAGAGAGAACGAAAAGGAGAGGGAGCAAAGGAAATGGAACTGAGGGGGAAAGGAGGAAGGGGTAAGAGGAAAGAAAGGAGGGGGTGAGAGGGGTACGAGAAAAAAAAAGATTGATGCGAATGAAGATATAAAACTAGAAAGTGAGGTGCAAGAAAGAATGCGATGAATGGTGCAATACGGGATGGATAGATATACAATTATTTAAAGAATTCCGCAAAGTCAAATAGATACAGTTGGACATTAATCGTGTTCGGATATAGAGGAAGAAGCCTGAATACATTTTTTTTTCAGGATTAATCTGGTGATCAGCATCATTATCTTCTATGATAGATCTTAGATTGGCTTCTCGTGTGTTCATAACAATTTCGGTTCAGATTAGGATGTGTCTTTCTTATTTGCTTCTTGATAACGTTCCATTTATAGTGTTCCTCTGTTTGATAACCATAAAGATATCAAACAGAAATGAGCTTCTGATATACATTAGGTATAAATTTTTTTCTCTATTCTTGGAAAGGATGCTTCAACGGAAACAGACGAACAATTACACATTATATATCAAAAAGGCTCTTGGTTTATTATGTAGAATTTTTTTTAATGATTTTTGCAGGTCGAATCTTGTCACATTTAATTTAAATAAATGGAATACGACAGCCCTGTTTAACCTGCCCTAACCTAACGAAACAATTCGACAACAGCGCAGCAAGGAACGATGGAGGAACTCAAGGCTAGAAGCAAGATCCTTAAAAGGAAGTTCAGCCGCCAGCCTAATCGTTTGAGGCAAGCACTGGAGGAAGACCAGCCACAGCCACTTCTTGAATCAGTGTGTGAGGAGGTATGTCCCTTGTTTAGTGCAGCGGATCACGTAAATGATGAAATTGGCCTGATGAGTGAAGAGGCCAGTATAGAAACTGAACAAATTAATTTAGAACTAGAACAGTCTAAATTTGAAGTGCAAAACTTAGTTATCGTAAGACGTCAAGATTGTAGTAAACCCAAATTATCAATTAAGAAGATTTAGTTTAACGTCTGTGTAAGGTCATTCCCTGCGTGTGTAAAGGATTTTAATCGTCTGGTTGTGCCAGAGTGGGGAAAGATGGGTTTATCTTGAAGTCATGTCTTGAATTAGAACCTTGATAATTAGTAGAAAATTTGGATGCCTATGATGTAATATGGCAAAGATTGAATGAATGCTTTGGAAATCAATCCAAAATTATTGTGTATTGTCAGGCATAAGGAAGCTTAAGCTTGTCAATGAAAATTAATATTATTGATTAACACTATTGAGAAAGCATGGCTAGACTTGATTTAATATGGACTAAGTCACGATTTAGAAAATTCTTCAGTTTTATCGTTGATTGAAAGACTTCTGCCTAATTTCAGTGGGCCATGAAGGTTCAAAATGTTAAGGAGAATAGATTTGAAACTTTAGTTAGATTTTTTCTTGACATAGAACAGCTGCTCATTATGTCTTGGACCCTACACGATCAGTAACTAATAAAGTATCTGTGCATGTAATGGATAGTGCTAGTAATGCAAAAGTGGAAGATGAGAGTTTATTGATGAGAATGATAAGGGATCTTAAGGCAGATCATGAGCATTTGCAGAGTCAAGTGCAAGAAATTGTAATTATCTATTCAGGATATAAAGTTAGCAAACAGATTTTCTTGTCTAATACATAACACAAACTCTCATAGTCTTGCTGACTGCTTTAAGTTTAAGAGTTGGAATAAGAATGATAAATTTGAATTCTTGAAGTCCAAAGGAATCTGCTTTCTTCGTCTGAAAAACAGCCATATAGCCAAAGAATGTAAAGGTCCAACTTGTACTGTGAAGGTTGATGAAAAAAGTTTGTTTGAAACGTCATCATTCCTTGCTTCACTTCACTTTCTCAGATGATGATTCTGTGGCCACTATAGTCAGTACAGCTAACTTGCTAGATTGTGATAATGTGATACTTAAATTTTGATTTTTTTTTTTTTTTATCAACTACCAATTGTTGACAATAATGGGAGGATTCATAAGACTGATGTTTGTGGAGTAGCAGAAATTACAGCCAAACAAAATGGTATTGACCAGGAGTAGCAAAATTGTTTGACATATCAGAGGCATTAATTGAAAAAAAAAATGTGAATACCTAGATTTGTTGATAGGCAGTGATCAGTGTCGTCTGTTGTTGAAATTAATGAAAACCATTGGAGATTTGCAATTATTGAAAAATGATTTTGGTTTCTGTGATAAGAGGTAAAATCGATGCTAAACGTAACCCTTGATGCTTGGCATTTCAAATCTCTATACATCATGTGCCATTGGTAAAACCTGTAGCTTCTTCTTTCTTCTTTTATAGGGTTTTAGATTTATGTCTATATTCCCTGGATCTTGATTTCTGGAGTCTTCTATTTTTTGATTGCAGGTTTTCTTTTGTTGGTTTTAGTTTTGTTCTCTTTTATATGATATTCACTATTCTTGTTCTTTGTAGGAAGATCTTCATATGTCTTAAAATGTAGTACTTTTTAACCGATGGATGATTATATCCTGTAATGAGTAAAGAGATATTAGGATTGTTAATTTTGATTTTTTTTAGAGCCTCTATTTGTTTAGTTCTCTCGGAAAGGAAACGTGGACATTGTAGTGTAAGGTGTTCTACTGTTTCTTCTGGGTATTGGCACCATCTGCAGCTTGGTTATGTTTCTAGTTTTAATCTGTGTAGAGTCTCCTGTGATTCGTCAGTATTCTTGTTAGACAAACATCTAGTTTTCTAGTTTTTCATCTGCACCATGGTTGTGGAGTGGAATCTTTGAGGTGATTTTTTTGTTATGAGGGTTTTGGTTAATTGGTCTTCCCAGAGTATTTTAATTTTTGCTTTGATATCTTTTATCAAGTTGTTGGTATCGTCTTATGCTTGTGAAATTATTTAGATTATGAGCTTTCTTCGCCACAAGATATGCTATTTCGTGTCTTAATATGAATTGTTACATTGTAATTTTGAATTGTTAGTGAGAAAATTTGTTATTGTATTTCGTATGTGATTTGTTTATAGTTGCTGGGTTAAGGTTTTGTAGAGTCATTACAGATGAAAGGGAATCTGTGAAAATCACAGAGTTTGTTAGTTTGTTAATTTCTATATATTTCAGGCCTCGATTTATGGCATATAATTCTGCTTTTAGAATTTGAGTATTCCTGGGTAGTTTCCAGATTGTGGTATTTATTTTGTTCGATATAAATCGCTGCTGATGTTGACTGAGGTTCATTTATTTTGGATCCATCCGTGAATATTTTATTATAGTTTATATATTTTATGTTTGTTAGCATTTTGTATTGTTTCCCAATTATTTCATTTGATAGGTCTTTTGGGAAGTTATCAATGAAATTTGTAACTATTTTCTGGGAAATATGCCACGGTGGTATTGGGGATATACTCAGGGTCTTATTTGATTTTGATTTTTAGTTTTTTGAGAGTTTCGTTACTTTATGAGTCCATGTACTTTTGTCTCTGTTAGGTTTGTAGTCTCGAATACTTTTTACAATTTCTTTTTTTACTGGTAAATTGTCTGGTTTTGCTAGTATTTTTACTAGTTCATTTATTCTTTCTGTTATTGGGGGTTTGTTTGTGATTGCTTGTAATGTTATTATTGGAGAGGATTTGAAACACCCTGTGGCTATTCTCATTGCTGTATTTTGGATTGTTTCTATTTTTTCTGATTTATTTGCTGTTCCATAAATGAATAGGCCATATTCTATTTTTGGTTTTATATAAATGTAAAACTTAAGGAGAGTTTCGCTTTTTGCTCCCCAATTATATCATGCTAACCTTTTCATTACATTTCTACTCTTAATAGATATTACTTTTATGTTATCTATGTGTTTAAACCAATTTAATTTTGGGGTGTCGAATCTTAGCCCTAATATATCTTGGGAGTCAGTGAATTTTAGTTCTATGTTGTTTATACTTACTTCTGGTAGTTGGACTCTTCTTTTTTTGTGAAGCAGAATGTTTTGCTTTTTATTAGGTGTATTTTTAAATCGCAGGTATCTGCCCATTCTATTATTTCTTTTAGTCCTCTTTCCAAGTTGTTTTTGGCTTCATTTAGATTTTTATTTGAAGTAATGATAGTTATATCATCTGCATATATTATCTTTATTATTTCTTCTGACAATTTTAGGTCGTTTACCATTATGTGGAATAATTTTGGGCTTAAAGGAGAACCTTGTGGGACTCCACTCGTGATTGTACCTTTTGTGGATATTTGGTTGCCAATACTTATTTGGTAAGTTCTTTCTTTTTTTTTAAGCTGTGTACCCATTTAAAAGGTTTCTTTTTAGACATGGATTTGCCATCTTTATCAGGAGTGCTTCATGGTTTACCATGTCAAATGCTTTTTCCAGGTCTATAGATGCAACAAGTGCATATTTTTTCTCTTTCATGGCGTTTGTTATATTTGATTCTATTGTTTTGAGTGCATCTTCTGTGGTGTGGTTTGATCGGAAGCCTGTTATGTCTATGTCTACTTTGTTGTTAGTTTCTAGCCACCAGATTATTCTTTTGGTTATGATGTTTTCAAATATTTTCCCTAAGCAAGCGATACGGCTGATAAATCTATACGATCTTGCTTCTGATACAGTTTGTCCTGGTTTTATAATTGGGTTTATTAGTATATTTTTGAAAGCTTGTGGATATTCTTTACGAGTCCAGTGATTGTTCATTTGATTTAGGATCATTTCTAAGATTTTATGAAGGGCATTCTTATAGAATTCGTATGGTATTTCATCTGGACCATATGCTTTATTATTTTTTATGTTTGCTATTGCTTGAATTAACCTCTTTATTAGTTATTTTTCCATGTATTTCTGTGTCATTGTTAGTTTTCAGAAGTTCTTCCTTTTTTGTCTGTCAGCATATTTTTGAATGTTTATTTACTTTTTATTGTATTCATCTTTGAATAATTCTAGTGTCTTTTTGATTATATGATTTTTGTCTTTTTGGGGTTATTTTGAGTTGTCTTTCCTGTTATTTATTTTTATTATTATTATATTATTATTATTATTATTTTTTTTTTGATAAAGTTCCAGATCTTTTTTGATGGAGTATTGAAATCTAATGACGTGCAAAAAAATTCCCATGGAACTATCTTTTCTTCCTCTATGAGTTGTTTGGCTTTTGCTAATTGTTTTTTATGTTCTAGATTTTTTCCATTTACTGTAGGCTTTATTTCTTTCTTTTATAACTTCTTAACATTTAGCGTTCCACCACGGTATATTCCGTTTACTTTTTATATCACGTACTTCAAATTTGAAATGTTTTTCACCAATGTCTTTTATTAAATCTGTTATTCCTTCTAGTGAACTTATATTTGATGTATTTGTTTTATTTAATTCAGGTTGATAACTTTTCCATCCTTCCTTTGAGATTTTCTATTTTTTCTCTTTTGGCTGTGGGGTCGTGTTTGCTGTGTCATCTCTTATTATAATTGATCACTACCAAGGTTTGGACCTGTTGCGACTTGTAAATGGCTTACAGATGGTGATGTTAGAACTAAATCTTAAATGGACTCCTTTGCGTTTCTAGGGTCTATTCTTGTGATCTGTCCTGGAGGGGTTATTAAAATGATATTGTTTTCTTAAATTACTTTAAACAAGTTTTTGCCTGTTGTATTTGATTGTTTTTCATTCATTCTTGGGTTCCAATATTTATGGTGACCATTATAGACTCCTATTATTAATTTAGGATCATCCATCTGGTCTAATATTCTATTTCTTTTTGGCTTAAGTTATTGCACGGGTTGTACATTAATAGAATGTTGGTCCAGCTATTTTAATGGCTTATTTTTATTCCCAGTGCTTCTATTCTCTCAGTTTTTCAGGTTATCTTTTATGCAAAATGCCAAACCTCCTACTTGTCCTGGTCTGTCATATCTTATAGTTTTATAGTTTTGGAAATTAAAGTTGTCTTTATTTTTACACCATGTTTCACTGATTGCTAATACATCTGTTTTTTCTTTGTCTATAATATACGTTAATTCTATGTTTTTGTTTAAGACTGATCTTGCATTCCATAGAATTACTTTATTCATTTAGAAGTAGTATGAACTTTTTAAATATTGAGGAAAATTATTTGACTGTATCTATTCTTACTTCTATCATTGTTTTCTCTTTATCCATATCATTTATGATGTTTGTTATTGTGGTCATTGTAATTTTATTAGTTCTATCCAAGATAGTTCTTTGTTTTTGTTTGTACTTCTTTCTGTTTCCGTTTCCCTTAATGGGGTTGGTAGTGTCCAAGTTATTGGAGAATCTTCTATATCTATTTGTTGTGATTTATCTTTTATTGGATTAGTCTGAATTGATTCGTTTACGTTTTTTTAAGTTTCTTCTTTGGATGTGGGAATGTTTTCTTTCTGTTTTTTATATGTACTTCGTTTTTTTTTTTTTTTTTTTGTGTGTGTTCTCTGTCCTGCTTTTAGACTTTGAGATAAGTTTAGGGTCTGTACATATGTTTGATTTGATGCACTTTCTGTTATTGGATTATATGTGGGTTTCTTTATGTTTTCTTCATTTATGGATGTTCTTATATTGGGATTTGAGTTTCTGGGGGAAGCCTTATTTACAATTGCAACTATGTTATTGCTTTTGAGAAGGGGTTTTAATTCCTGAAATTGTTTCTTAATATCCAGGTTGTTAGGCGTTGTATTTTGTTTGTTTATTAGTTGCGCCTTTTTATGTATTTGACAGTAAGTTGTGTTGGGCGAGTGGTTCTCTTCAAAAAAGCAATATGGATTATTTGTGCATTGTTTGTAATCGTGACTGAAATCACTGCACCTACATTTTTTTTTTTTTTTGCATGTCATTATTCCATGACCATATCTCTGACATTGAAAGCATTTTGGTATTGGGAATGTATATTGCTGCACTATTTATAATGTGTGCCCAATGTCAACTCTTTCGGGTAAGGGTCCTTTAAAGGTTATCCTTAGAGATTTTGTTGGTAACCATTTTTTGCGCTCTGTCTTTGTTTACTTTGTTTAATCTGATTCCCTTTTTTTTTATTATCATGCCCTAGTAGTGGTCTTATAGTGTCTATTATTTCCTTAGGTTCAAATTCTGTTTCTCCTGGGTAAATCGTGCCATAGGAACAGGCTATGTTTTTTTTTATTTTGAAAGTTGTTTGCAAAGCATATTCCACTCCAAGTTTTGTTATTTGATTTGATGCAGGTATTTTGGTTAGACTATTCACCTGAAATCTTATGGCTCTACCTGTGCCTAGAACTTTCAAGGAGTTTTCTATTATATATTTTTGAAATACTGATTTGTTTAGAGCAGATTGGATGATGTCTAATAGAGCTCAAGGAAATAAATTGATAGAACAGTTTTTAATGTGTGAAAGTCTTTGCACTTGCTTCAATCCTCACTGTGGGTGGATCATGTCGATGTGGGAAGTGTGGACTTAGTGGTAATTTAACCCTTAACGAGGAAAGGGAATTGAAGATAATTGAGGAAGGGATGTCTTATGATGAAAATTGCAAACATTGGACCTCACACCACAGGTTATTGCAAACATTGGACCTCACACTACAGGTTAGAGAATAACGAACATGCTGCAATGGCTCAGTTTTGATCCACAGAATATAGATTAATGAGGCTGGGTCTGGATATTAGTAAATTATATAATTAACAAATACAAGAAATTATAAATAGAGATGTAACACAGAAAATGTCTCTTGAAATTCTTGATTATTATCCAGGTCCAGTATTTCACATGCCCCACCATGAAGTCTTAAAATCTCAATCTGGATCTACTATCGGAATAGTCTTCAACTCTTCAACAGTATATAAAGGGATGTCTGTAAATGACTGTTCACATAAAGGACCTGACCTGTTAAATATCTTGTGGGGAATACTTGACAGATTTTTGGGTTTTGCTGGAGATGTGAGCAAAATGTATAACAGCATCAAAAATTCTGAATTGGATATGCACACACACCGTTTTCTCTTGAGTGATATGGATACATCTAAGACTGTAGATCATTACATACTAAAGACTAATATTTGGTGATAAACCAGGGGGAGCCATTGCTATGACAGCCATGGGAAAGACTGCTCAAAGGAGTTCTGAAAATGATGGGGCAAAATCCTATATAATTTATAATTAATATATAGACGATATTATTGGTAGTACAACTGCCATTGCAGAAGAACATATTGCTAAGGATATTGATGAGATTCTTAAGGAGGGAAATATTTCAATAAAGGAGTGGATATTTTCCGGAACACCTGAAAATTCACTTGATGGGATATTGGCATCAAATAAAGAAAAGGTTTTAGGTATGATTTGGTCACCCTCAATGGATATATTTCTCTTGGGTATACATTTGAACTTTTCAAAACGATTAAGAAATGTAAAGTCTGGTCCAAATTGGTCGAAAAGTGAATTGGAGCACAGTATGCCAAAGTTCCTATCTAAGAGAATGATACTTATTCAGATGGCCGCTTTATACAATCTTGTCTAATTTCTCGTTACTGTAAAGGCAAAAGCTTCTTCTGCGGGATGTAATTGTAAGTAGCCCAGGTATTGGATGGGATGAACCTGTCAATGAATTTCTTGATGCTAAAGTTAAGCTGCTCTCCAGGGAAATGTTTGATCTTGATGAACTGTCAATTAAACGTTGCATGAAACCAACAAATGTTGGGGATCCTTTGCTGTTGGTATTTTGAGATGGTAGTACTAAAGCATATGGTGTTTATGCATACCTAGAATGGAAGTTAAGTGATAACACATTTGAATGTGTTTTGATTACAGCCAAAAATAGAATAACGCCTCTAAGACATATAAGCATTCCTAGGCTAGAACTTTGTGGAGCTGTGATTATCAGTTGTTTGGTTGAACATATTGTGACGTCGTCTAATTACAAATGTGAAAGATTTATTTGTTTCACTGATGAATTTCATCAGAGGAAAATCCTGTGGATTTAGTTTCACGTGGATGTTCGCCAGCAGATGACTGCAGATACAGGTTTGCAGTAAGGAGCGAAAGTTATGTTTGATAATGTATCAGAATGGCCTGTGGAGAAGACTAGTAATGCTGATTTAACTGACTTGTCTATAAAAGGGTTTTGCTCAATTCATATGTAGAGTTTTAGTAAGATGAATATACAATTATTATAATAACCAGAGAAATTGAACATAATGAGAACTCATTCTTTTAAAGCTGCATGTTTAGTTCCGACAGCTGAAGATCTTTGTGAAACAGTTTTTTTTTTTTTTTTCTTAAGCACAATTATCATAATTGGGAATAGAATCAAGAGACTTGGACCAAGCATAAAACAAAGGGAATAATCACAGCCGAAGCTAGAATTTCTTCTTGGCTAAAGGATAACTGGAATATAAATGAATTTATTCTCATTCCAAGAGAACACCCGTTCTCTATATCATTGATTGCGCAAGCTCACAAGGTTGATCAAGGGGGCATTGAGAATACATTTGCAAAATTGCAGTCTAATTATTGGATCCCAAGGGCTAGAAAATTGATTAAAACAATTAAAGAAAAATGTACTGTATGTCGTAAACAAGACAAGTGTTTAAATATGCAAACTGTGGGTCAGTTACCTGCTGAGCGTTTGGCACCTTCATATATTTATACATAATTATATTTATTCGCACCTTTCCAAGTACGCACACAGTCAAGCGTAGAGTTTGACAAGTCTATGGTGTGGTCGTGTCTTTCATCAAGATCTGTACACCTTGAATTAGCTGAAGGCTATGACACTGGAATCTTTATAAAAGTATTGATTAGATTTTGTAGCTTTAAAGGATTTCCACGGAATATATATTCTGATAATGCAACTCAGCTGGTTTCTGCCAATAAGGAAATAAGACAGATGATAGACAAATGGGATTTGGATAGAATTGTAAATTTTGGAAGATTTCAACGAATATCATGGGTTTAAAAAGTCAGCTGATGCTCCCTGGGAAAATCCTTGCGGTGAATCCATTATTAAATTAGATAAGAGAGCCTTCAGCCTGAGTATTGGAGAATTAGTTCTCACTTATGTTAACAGTATTATATGAAGTTTCTAATCTGTTAAATCAAAGGCCTATTGATTGCAAACCTGGCACTGATGTTGAACTTGGAAAATATTTGTGCCTTAATGATCTCTTGCTTGGACATTCTGGTAATTCAGTTCCACCTGGTATGTGGAAGACTGATGATAATTTCAATATAAAATTGGCGTATTGTTGAAAACTTTTGGAAAAGATGGCATAGAAACTATTTTTCATCTTTGGTCGTTCGACAAAAATGGCATGTGACTAAGCGTAGCCAGAATTGGGGATATTATTCTTGTCCAAGATTCTGATTCTATCAAAGGGGAATGGAAGTTAGCCAAGGTTGTAGTTTGCTGATGCAGGAGCAGGCCGTTTAGTACATGATGTTTTGCAGTATAAACAAACTGAAAATGGTAGTCAAAGGGAAGTTTTTAGGATTAATAGGTCAGTTCATAGACTAGTTGTACTGTTGCCTATTGAAGAACAGTAATATTTTAAATTGCCCATAGATTCGGTCTGATTGTGTGGAACTGATGGGGGAGTGTATTGCTAATGTATTTGAAAGGTATACTTTTGTGATTATGTATATGGTGTAACAAATTAATGTATTTTGTATTTGTAAATCAGAAATGTGTAATATTGTATATTTTATAATTTCTGTATTTCGTGGAGGCATATATGTCAACCAATTGGTGTCATTGGGTACGGTATTTCCGATCTGCATTGTTTACATATTTATTGTTGTGTTCTTCAGCAATTAAACTTAATTAAGAGAAAATGTGAATTTATTTTCTTTAAATTTTGACTTGTGATATTTTTTGTAATTAATACCAGTGAATGTGTATATAAGGCTTGATCATATGGAAGGCATAGGAATCTGAAACGCAGCAGTGATTTAGTCAGTCTTGCGGAAATTTTGTCACGTTGGTGCCTTGTTCTGCCGGGGGTTTTGGAATTTCTGATTTTCTTTTGAAGATTTGGTTCCATCCAAAATACTCTTATGGATATTTACCAAGGTATGCATTTTGTGTTTTATTTTGAAATGTCTCAAATTGATTTTAGAAAAATTTCGTAAAGGATTTAAGAATAATTGAAAGATTATATGTATATTTTCTTTGAGTAAATTCCTTTTCAGGTATTGTGACACATGTGGTGGCTATTGGTAGTCAGTTATTCATTTATTATGGCACGTGATTATTGGTAACCTGCTATTCATTGTGTTGAGATGTGATTAGTAAACTGTTACTCATTTATTGTGGTACATGTGATTTTTGGTAACCTATTCATTTATCTTGTCACATGTGATTATTGTTAACTTGTTTACAGCTTCTGTGATGGAATATGTATGCTGCCTGTGATACTCTGAACTGTGATAATGTGATCTTGCTTGGCACTGAACTGTGATACTGAACTGTGATATTATGATCTTGCTAGGCTCTGTGCTGCATTGGCAGTTGGAATTATACGGCAGGAATTTGCCGTGGAATGCTATAAGGATTCACCTTTTGTAAGTTTTTTTTTTTCATGGTATTGAATGTACATTGAATAATTGCTTGTTTGTAATTATCATTATTTATATATATATATATATATATATATATATATATATATATATATATATATATATATAATATATATATAAGGAAGGGTTTATTATGTAGCAT
>NW_020868555.1:75426-82926 GCF_003789085.1 Penaeus vannamei
AGCGTACACACGCACGGGGTTCCTGCCTTCCTTATGTGTACACGTGAACACATACGTTGTCTCTCATGCTATTTTCACTCACTTGGGGTTGTCTTTCACTCTCTATGCTGATTTGTTTCGTTTAATTGTAAAATTGTGTGTCACGTATGAATTTTATTTTCCTTTGTTGCCTTATATATGTATATTTACGTTTTTTTTTTTGGGGGGGGGGGGTTGGGGGTGGGTGAGAGGGGTGTTTGTATATGCGTATGCGTATGTGTAGCTTAAAAAAACGATAAATATTCCTGTCATTTTCGCTTTGAGAACGCCATGAAAACACCCCCAAAAGAGGCGGTGCTTATGCTGAAGAAATCTGTATTTCGTTAAAAGTGACGCCCATGGCAGAGAGAGAGGTGCGTGCCACAAGGAGCCGATCCACGCCCCTTCGCCCGCGGCAGCCATAAAAGGGTGGGCGCCCGAGCAGAAAGCTATTTACTGTCAGAGCCGCCGTCAGGGGTCTGGCTCCCCTCGACACCTGGTCCCCGGGTGAAGTCTACGGGCCTGGTATCCACATTTCACTTACTCTGAAGCCTTGGCGATCAGGTTTAGATTTTCTGTATGTGAAGGGCTCTGTGTGTAGATAAATGAATGTGTATAGATTTATTTCTCTGTGCAGATGTATATGTACGCACAGGCTGACGCACACGAACACGCACACTACACGCACACGACATACACACACTCACACACTCACACACTCACACACTCACACACACACACACACACACACACACACACACACACACACACACACACACACACACACACACAACACAACACACACACACACACACACACACACACACACTCACACACCACACACCACACACACACACACACACACACACACACACACACATTGTAAGCACTGTATGAACCTTAATTGTATTTATCCATATTTTCAAGCAGAAAAGGATGTTGTGAATGGCTTTGTGGCTTTTGTGTATTGGCGTGTAATATATTTAATGTGTTCTGTCCCACAAAACATTTCACACTTTTTGACCCCAAAGAAACTTTTCTCCCTTTTTCCCTTTTTGTCTGTCTCTCGTCTCTCTCTCTCTCTCTTTCTCTGTCTTCTCTCTCTCTCTCTCTATCTTCTTCCTTCTCTCTCTCTCTCTCTCTCTCTCTGTTTCTCTCTCTCTCTCGCTCTCTCTCTCTCTCTCTCTCTCTCTCTCTCTCTCTCTCTTCTCTCTCTCTCTCTCTCTCTCTCTCTCTCTCTCTTCTGCTCTCTGTCTCTCTCTCTCTCTCTCTCTCTCTCTCTCTCTCTCTCTCTCATCTCTCTCTCTCTCTCTCTCTCTCTCTCTCTCTTCTCTCTCTCTCTCTCTCTCCTCTCTCTCTCTCTCTCTCCCTCCCTCCCTCCCTCCCTCCCTCCCTCCCCCTCCCTCCCTCCCTCTCTCTCTCTCTCCTCCCCTTTCTCTCTCTCTCCCTCTTTCCTTTTCCCTCTCTCCCTCTCCCTCTCTTCCTCTCTCCCTTCCATCCCTCCCCCCTTCTCTCCTATTCACCCCCTTCTTCCTCCCCCTCTCTCTCTCTCTCTTTTCTTTTTCATTTTCTTTCCTTTTTTTTTTTCTTTTTTTCTTCTTATTTTTTCTTTTTTTTTCCCCGTGGCGAAAGAAGGGAGGTTTGATTTTATTCATCCCCTTCGCCGCGACGTCTTCCCCTCCTTCCCGCGGCGGATGCTCGATTCCGCCCTTCGGGTCCAAGGCCCGGGGCAGCGGCCCCCTTCCCCCCGCCCCCTTGCCCCCTCCCCTCTCCCCCCCCCTCTCCCCCTCCCCCCCTCGCCCCCTCTCCCCCCCTCGCCCCCCCCCTCCCCCCCCGCCCCCTCGCCCCCTCGCCGGCTGTTCCTTTTATTTTTATTTGTTTGGAGGGTTGGTTTTCTCTGGTTTGTTTTTTTTGGTTGTTTGTATGTGTGTTGTTTTGTTTTTTCTTTTTTTGTTTTTTTTGTTGGTTATTGGTTGGTTGTTTGTTTCTTGCTTTTCTTTTTTTCTGTTTATTTTCTCTCTTTCTCTCTATCTATCTATTTTGTCTATCTGTCTTTCTTCTTATCTTATCTGTCTATCTACCTATCTGTCTCTATCTCTCTCTCTTTTCTCTCGCTCTCTCGGACATCGCGGCATAACGCACGACGTACCATCTATCTACCTATCTATCTATATATCTACCTACCTATCTATTTATCTGTCTATCTACCCATCTATTTGTCTCTCTCTTTCTTTCATTCTTTCACTATCTATCTATCTTTCTTTCTCTTTCTATACATCTTTCTCTCTTTCTCTTTTTTCTCTCTATCTATCTATCTACCTACCTATCTATTTATCTGTGTATTTACATACCTATTTATCTCTCATTCTTTCATTCTTTCATTATATATCTGTCATTCTTTCTTTCTCTGTCTATACATCTCTCTCTCTTTCTCTCTTTTTCTCTGTCGCTCTCTCGGACATCGCGGCATAACGCACGACGTACCCATCTATCTACCTATCTATCTATCTACCTACCTATCTTTATCTGTCTATCTACCTACCTATTTATCTATCTTTCTTTATCTAATGTCTATCTACCTACCTATTTACCTATCTTTCTTCGTTCTTTCATTATCTATCTATCATTCCTTCTTTCTCTTTCTATACATCTTTCTCTATCTCTCTTTCTCTCTTTTCTCTGTCGCTCTCTCGGACATCGCGGCATAACGCACGACGTACCATCTATCTACCTATCTATCTATCTATCTACCTACCTATCTATTTATCTGTGTATCTACCTACTATTTATCTTATTCTTTATCTATTTATCTGTGTATCTACCTACCTATCTATTTATCTTTCTTTCATTCTTTCATTATCTATCTATCTATCTATCTTTCTCTTTCTATACATCTTTCTCTCTTTCTCTCTTTTCTCCGTCGCTCTCTGAGACATCGCTGCATAACGCACCGGCCGATAAAAAACAGGAATAACGTGGCTTTGTGTGCGACAAGGAAATCCTGCGCCGTAAAATACAATAGAAGATTCCGGCCAGTAATGTATAGGACTTCGCTTCCTTGTTTTGACACACTCTTTAACCCCTTATTCCTCCTCGTGTCTCTTCTTCTTCCTCTTTGCTCTCATTCTTTCTCTGTTTTTTTTTCTTTCTCTTTCTGCCTGGCTCACTCTCTTGATGTCTGTGTGTGTGTATGTATGTCTGTTACTCTGTATTTGTCTGTCTATGTCTCTATCTTCATCTCTCTATATATATCTATATTTCTATCAGTTTCCATCTCTCTCTCTCTCTCTCTCTCTCTCTCTCTCTCTCTCTCTCTCTCTCTCTCTCTCTCTCTCTCTCTCTCTCTCTCTCTCTCTCTCTCTCTCTCTCTCTCTCTCTCTCTCTCTCTCTCTCTCTCTCTCCTCTCACGTTCCTCTCTTCTTCCCCAACTTGTCTTTCACTAGACTTTCGTTCATTTTCCCTCAACTTCACCCCTCCCCTCACCCCTTTCCCCTCATCTCCACCCTTCCTCACCCTGCTCTCTCCCTTATTACTATTCCTCTTCTCCTTCCCTCTCCTTCTCGCTCCTCTCTCCCTTCCCCTCATCTCCTCGCTCCCTTCCTCCCCTTCGCTTCTGTTCCTGCCCCCTATTTATCCTCCTGATCTTTATTCCTTTCCTGCCCCTTCTCCCCCTTCTCTCTTTTGTTCCCTCTTGTCCTCTTCCCCCCCCCCTCTCTTTATCCTCCCCTCTCCCTTCTCCCTTTATCCTCTCCCTCTCCCTCCCCTCCCCTTTATCCTCCCCTATCCCGCTTCCTCTCACCATGATTCCCTCTTTCCCTTCCCCCTTCCCTCCCTTCTCCCTCCCATCGAGCTTTATCCCCTCTTTTCCCCTCTTTCTCCCTCCCCCTTTATCCTCCCCCTCTCCCACTTCCTCTCACCATTATTCCTCTTTTTCCCCTCTCCCTCCTTCCCTTGATCTCCCCTCGCCCTCCCCTCGAGCCCTCACCCCCGCCCCATTTGGCCGAATCCCCCCCCCCCCCCGTAAACCTCGCCCCTCTAAGCCAGTCTCGACACACGGGGCCTCTTTGTCGTAGGAGTGAAAACCGATTAAACTTGGCCACTTAGGCTACTTAGGTCCTCGTATTGGGGCTCTTTTGTTGCTGTTGTTGTTGTTGTTTTGTTATTTTTGGGGGGTGGTGGGGGTTGGGGATGGGGGATGGGGGTGGGGGGTGGGTGGGTTAGGGTGGGGTGGGGGTGGATTGAAGTGGATTTGCGTCGGAGGTCTTTGGCTTCGTTGGAATTGTGGGGTTGTTTTGTGGGATTGTTTGCTTGTCTGTCTCTGTCTGACTCTCTCTCTCTCTTTCTCTCTCTCTCTCTCTCTCTCTCTCTCTCTCTCTCTCTCTCTCTCTCTCTCTCTCTCTCTCTCTCTCTCTCTCTCTCTCTATCTATCTATNAGTCCATAAGATCAAAGTCTCTCTTTCTCCGGCCCCGAAAAAAAAAAACCGAAGCCAATTCATGGCAATGCAATCAGGCCTAATATCGCCAATTCTTGGCAATGAGCGGAACACTGGGCAGGAAATATTTGCGGTCCACTTGGATTCACCGAGGGGAAGAGCGATTTAAACATTTCTCGTTGGTGTTTGGCGCCTGGCAGGAGCGAGCCAGCGGGGGCAGATGCTAAGCCCTCTATCAGGTGCTCCGGAATCGTGGAGAGGATTTTGCTTCGGGAATTAAACTCGTGTTATTTGTTTGCGGTCTACTTTCTTTATTCTTTTTTCCGCATTTCGGTCTTGACCTCGAACCTGGAATGAAAAATCCTGAATTCTTAGTTCGTTCTTTCGATGTTTTTTTTTTTTTTTTTTTTTATTTCCATTTCGTCTTCTGGTCGACCATGCGTGAAGAAATAAAATCCTGCTGTTTAATTTGGTTCTCTCTTTTCGTTCCTATACCCGATTTGGGGATGCCTCCCGAGCCCGCCCACAAATTCCGCCACTCCCCCCCCCGACCCGTGATCTCGATGTCCGCCGCGCCCGTGGTCATACTGTTCGCCCCCGATTCATTGTCATTTGCCGCTATGCCAAATCGTGGGACCGAAGATGGAATCGAAAAGGATAATACATTGAAAAACAACTCGTTTATTTTTTTTGTTTCTCCATTCGTCGTTTTTTTTTTTTTTTTTTTTTTTTTTTTTTTTTTTTTTTTTTTTTTTTTTTTTTTTTTTTTTTTTTTTTTTTTTTTTATTTTACTTTTTTTTTTTTTTATTGGGTGTGTTTTTTTTTTTTCTTCTTTTTTTTTTTTTTTTTTTTGTTTTTTATTTTTTATAACATTTCTCTGTCCTGCTTCGTACGGTTTATGGAATCAGCAATTTCATATAAGTAGCTGTTGTTCTGCTTTCTAGGTCTTCTCTTCTTTCGCTTCTTTACATTCCTCTCTTGCCTTCTCCATCTGAGTGAATGAAAATCTGTTCTTTTAAGTTTCTTATATCCGTTTTTTTATTTCTTTTTTTTTTTTTTCGTCGTTTGTTATCCCCTCGCCAGATGGGAAAGGAAATTCTGATAGCCATGTTTTGGCCTATACATTTTCAAGTCTCATTTTTTTCCTATTTCTGTCTGTCTCGGCCCCTAGAAAAAAAAAAAATCGTTTTTTTGATAGTGTCTGTGTTCTCTTTTCCTCATAACTCACCCTCTTGTCAGCCTGTCTGTTCATGAATAAAATATGTGTTCCATTTCCTACGTCTCTTTTATCTTTTCATTTTCTGTCTGGCTTCGCCTGGAATAAAAAATCGTGCTTTTCTTACTGTCTATACCTTTCTATCCAATCCGATATGTCTGTCTCTATGTTTTGGAAATGAAATTCGTGTTCTTTTTGTCTCGATGTCTCTCTTATTCTAAACTATCTCGTCTCTTTTTGTGCTTTCTGCTTGGAAATAAAATTCGTGTTTGTGTTTCTATCTGTCATTTTTTTATCTTCTGTCTCCTGTCTAGTCTGGTCTTTCTACGTAGAATGAAATTCGCTGTTTTTTTGTTTCTGTTCTAATCATTCTCTCGCCTCCATATCAGTCGTGCTAGTCTGGAAAATCGAATATTTGCTGTTTTGTGTTAAGTGCTCGTCACAAACTAGCACTGTTTATCTGGGGATCAACATTTTTTTGACATTCTCTGAATTTTGTCATTTTTTGACAATTTCTGAACTGGTTTCTTCATTTTTGAAGGCCGAATTGTCGCCGACTTTCCAAGTCACGAGGATAATGACCGTTATTCAACGTCTGAGAAATCCTTTCCAGTCAACCTTTCTCCAGCCACAACATTAGTCAAACATAAGAGCTAGCTATTCGAGAATGTTTTTGTATTTATGTTAAATATTGTTGTCAAAAAATTACGGAAAAAGTGCTAGTGTGACACGGCCTTACTCTCTTTCTCTATTTTTCTCCATCTCTGTCTACTGCCATGGACCACTTTATCTGTCTTTCTACATCTGGGAATGAACAATCTTTGTTTTAGTAAACTCTTTCGTCTTTTCAATCTCTGTCTGCTCGTCCCCGTCTTTTTTGCCTGAAAATAAATCCGTTGTATTGATCTGCCTTATTTGATCTATCTTATTTCTTCTCCGTCTTCAAATGAGGCAAAAAGAGATTTAGAAAAGTACCAAACAGACAAGCAAGAACGAGACAAAGAAGGACAGAAAAAAGACAACAGATATAATGAGAAACAGATATTAGCGAAAGTTTCTCTCTAGCTTGTTTGCCCGAACTCCGTATCATAGAAACAAGTGTCAAAAGATACATGTTAAATCGCGTTTTATGGCTATCGATCAACCCCGATTTCCTATCTTCCAGTAACCACATGGCAGTTATATTAAAGATAAAACGTTTACAATATATCATATATATATATATATATATATATTATATATATAATGATATATATATATATTTATAATATATATATCTGTGTTGTGTGATGTGTGTGTATGTGTGTGTGTGTGTGTGTGTGTGTGTTCGTGTGTGTGTGTACTTAAACGTATACACACAAACAACATACATAGTATCATACATATATGTGTGTGTGTGTGTGCGTGTGGGTATGTATTGTGTGTGGATGTGTGTGTGTTTATTTAACACACAACACATACATACATATCAGACACGTACCATACCATATCCATGCATACGTCCAAACGTAACAAAAGTGAGAAGACAGCTCTTTCGCCCAATAGGAAGATAGCTGAACCGAGTCGCCAAAACTCCGCCAAAATCAGACTGCGAGCTCCAGACCCGCCTCCTGCCTCCGCTTCCCTATTCATTTATACCGAACTTTTGCTTATACGTAGATTATTTTCCCTGCGCTAATATATTCATTAATTTGCGACTTTTGTAATGTCCAACACAGCTAATACTTTAGACGCCTGGGCGTGGGGGAGGAGGGAGGGGGGAGGAAGGGAGGGAGGGAGGGGTTGGGGAGAAGAAGAGAGAAGGGTGAGGGAGAAGGAGGGAGAGGAGGGGGG
>NW_020868555.1:90426-92926 GCF_003789085.1 Penaeus vannamei
ATATATATATATATATATATATATATATATATATATATATATATATAATATATATATATATTATATATATGTATGTATATATATATATATATATATATATATATATATATATATATATATATATATATATATATATATATATTATGTATATATATGTATATATATATATATATATATATATAATATATATATATATATATATATATATAATATATATATATATTATAATATATGTACATATATATATATATATATATATATATATATATATATATATGTGTGTGTGTGTGTGTGTGTGTGTGTGTGTGTTGTGTGTGTGTGTATTTCTCTCTCTGCCACTCACTTTTACAATCATGTCACCCATCCGTCTCTCTCTCTCTCTCTCTCTCTCCTCTCTCTCTCTCTCTCTCCTCTCTCTAATATATATATATATATATATATATATATATATATATTATATATATATATATATATATATATATATATATATATATATATATATATATATATATATATTTCCCTCTCTCTGCCACTCACTTTTACAATCATGTCACCCATCCGTCTCTCTCTCTCTCTCTCGCTCTCTCTCTCTCTCTCTCTCTCTCTCTCTCTCTCTCTCTCTCTCTCCTCTCTCTCTCTCTCTCTCTCTCTCTCTCTATATATATATTATATATATATATATATATATATATATATATATATATATATATATATATATTTCTCTCCCTGGCACTCACTTTTACAATCATGTCACCCATCCGTCTCTCTCTCTCTCTCTCTCTCTCTCGCTCGCTCTCGTTCACAATACACTCGGCCTACGTTTTCATCTGTGTCTTTTGTCACCTTAAACCTCTGCAAATCCTCTCCTGTTCGACCTGCCTTTCTGATCCAGCTGTGCAAATTCTAGCGGCCAGTTTGTTAAGGTTGTGCAAGGCCCGACAAAGTAGATATTCAGCATACGAACATACTATTCAGAAATAGATGCATATCTCTCTATTTATCTCATAGATATACATTTATCTACCTATTTATTCCGGTAGATATGCATTTTCTAGATTAATATATATCTATTTTTGTATATATACATGCCTGTATAATGAATATTCATTGTGTCGGGTCTTGCACAATTTGTACGAACCGACCGTAGGACTTTTGTAGACTTTGAACAGTATCTTTGGTATATTTATTCATTTTCTATGGATATTTGTCTCTATAGTGTATCAGCTGAGGACCAAGACTGTCTTGGTCCTCAGCTGATACACTATAGAGACTCACTTTATATTTCTTATATTTGATTTATATTTCTTATATTTAAGCCGGATCCAATTCCAGATACAACCCTTCCCAAATCTTAATTCAAACCGACATTGACGTTGCAGTGGCAATGACGATGATAGACTTAATTAAAATTTCAATCATAATGATCATGGTAATAATAAGACACTAATTTAATGATCACATTGATACAAATAACAACAGATAATGATGATATTAACAGAGACGATAACAGTTCAACAACAACGATATGACATGATGAAGTAATAAACAAATAAATGATAAAATGAAACAACAACGATATGACATGATAAAGAAGAAATAAACAAATGAATGAATGAATGAAGACACGAATTAAAGAGAAAGAGGTTCTGATTTCTTGTTCTTCCATTTCTTGGCCAATTTTTCGTTCCCTGAGTTCCATTTCCAATAACTTTCGCTCAGTGATACGTATTGGAACGGAAACAGCTCATTGGAAGTTCAGTTGAAGTGCTCGTTTCTGTGACTACGAGTGAGGAGGCTTGCTTGTGTTAAAACAGATATCGATTTATTTCCCTTTTGTTGTATTTTTTTTTTTTTTTTTTGGGGGGGGAAAACACCTTCTAGGACTTCTAGGAATCAAAAAACAAATACAGGGGAAAAGGACAAGAAACGTCACACACACACACGCACACACGCACACACACACACACAAACGCACACACACACACACCACACACACACACACACACACACACACACACACACACACGCACGCACGCACGCACGCACACGCACACACACACACACACACACACACACACACACACACACACACACACACACACACACACACACACACACACACACATACACACACACACACGCGCGCACACACAGGAATACGTGCATATATTTTGGCACAAACACATAAATGTTCGCACATGAACTTATGATAGTAACTATATACACACCCACATGAACACTAACACACACACCCTCACACATGTATGCGCGCGTGTGTGTGTGTGTATGTGTGTGTGTGTGTGTGTGTGTGTGTTGTGTGTGTGTGTGTGTGTGTGTGTGTGTGTGTGTGTGTGTGTGTGTGTGTGTGTGTGTGTGTAGAAGTGTCTCTATGTCTGTTTAATTCCATGAAATTCCTCTTCTATCCCTCTTTCTCCTTTTCCTCCTTCTACACCAGTACCATCACTAATTCCTCCTCTTCTTGTCCCTCCAATTCCCCCCT
>NW_020868555.1:100426-105426 GCF_003789085.1 Penaeus vannamei
TGATAATGACAATACTATTCACGTTAATAACACCATCAATAGTAATAGATCAATGAAAACCTATTTTCAAGCGATTCTTTGCCACGAAAAGCCTCCCCCCCCCACTGCTTGGTTCTGCCTTGGGGAGACTTCGGAGACGGAGACTGAGACGCAGTGTAGGGAATCCCCCTTACCTTGGACCTTAGCCTCGCCTCAACTAATTCTTCATGGTCTTCTCTTCCCTTTTTCCTTCTCTTCTTCACCCCCTTCGTTTGTCCACATCCTAAAGTGTGGAAGCCGTGCTGAAAGGATGAAAGAAGGAAAAAAAAGAAAAAAAAGAAAGAAAGAAAATAAAGAAAAAAGAAAAAAAGAAAAAAGAAAGAAAAAGAAAAAAAAAAGAAAAAAGAAAGAAAGAAAGAAAAAAGCTGGCTTTGTGTCCCTCATGAACGGCCTCATGAGCACGGTATTCCCTTGGTTAATTACCTACCATAATCCCAAAGGGGACCCTGAGGAGTAGACCGTTTCCTTTCCCTACTTATTTCAGGCTCACCATGTCCAATTATGGAGATTTTTTCATCCTTATTAGGGGCACTAAGGCTCGCTTCTCCATCAGCTAATACTAATACTAATAATGATACCACTAATACTGATACTCCTCCTTGACGTTTGCTATCAACTTTATCCATTTCGCATCATCCACCCAAGCCAGTCCTCATCTTCCAGAGTACTCCCTATCCTGTCTCCCAAAATCTTCTACTCAAACTCTTCTTCAGTGTCTATCCCTTCTCCACTTGTTCCTATTCTTCATCCTTATTGTCCTTCCCACAGTACTATCCCACCTCACACCACCCCAGCTTCCTCCCCCCCCCCCCCTCGTCCTTCTACTGCTTCGGCCTCTTAAGCCTCTTGAGTACTCTTTTTGGCCCAGGCAAGTGGGGGAGATTCTTTGTAATTTCCCCCTACAATCTCTAACTCTCAGATTATCTTTCTTTTTCAGCAATGTCTCCAAAATCAAGTAGGTAAAGTTTCCTTACGTAGGTCGTTCAAGCTTTGTCCCAAGTTCGTGCAATATCTACCCTGACTGACTTAGCTGACAAACCTATTCCTACCGAACCTCACTCCTCTCTTAATACTTGAAACAATATATCTGTCTCCTCTACTGATTCTCCTCTTTTCCTCAACCCCTTCCTCCTTCCCTCCTCCTCCTCCTCCTCCTCTCCCTCTCCATCTGTCAGTCTTGCACCAACGAACAATTAATCCCCCCCATGAAGATCATATTGGGGGGAGTGTCGTGCCTAGTTCGACCATATTGAACCCACTCCTCGTCAATGTCAGAAATCTAGGCGTTTTGGCCACCAAGCCATACACTGTCGTTCCACAATCCACTGCCCTCTGTGTGCCCAGCCTGGTCATTTACTTTTAAATTGCTTTGCTCGTCCCGTATGTGTGACAATGGCGGTGGCTCCCATAATGTATTTTAGAGAAGCTGCCCTGCCTACAAGCTCGAATCTCTACCACTTCGATGCCAGCCCCTCTTACTTTTCAAGTTACGTGTCGCACCAGGCAACCTCAATGTTCCACTCCATCTTCTACTACATCTTTTTATCTATACACTCTTCTTCTACTCCTCGGACATCTACCCCCTCTTCTCCTTCTCACAAAAAAAAAAAAAAAAAAAAAAATCTTATACCTCCCCGCCCAATTCCTCTCCAGAAACTCTTGAAGACATTCAAAACTTCTTAAATATGACCTAATTTAACACTCCACTCCTTCATCCACCCTATAAGCCCTCTATTAATATTCCATCAACATTTAGAATATTTGCCGATATTCATCCTCCCTTCCTGAGTCTTCCTGATACTTTATCACCTTCCCCAGTCCCCATTATCTCATTCCCCGAATTCTTCTCTTCCTAATTCTCCAACAGCCATCTCTACCTGTATTACCCTTTTTATTTTTTTTTTTTATTTTTTTTATTTTTTATTTATTTTTTATTTTATTTATTGCTGTTTTGCCAGTTTTCCTTAATGTTCTTCCTTCTACAGCCACAAGTATTCATCATTTCACCCTATCACCCTGTACTCTTAACCCCTTTCTTCTTTTACTAATCTTCGCTTTACTTCATTTCCTCCCTCCTCTTTACCTTTTCACTACCGTTCTATACTTTAACGTTCTATTTACCTTTGACACTGAACACATTTTACCCTAATCGTTCACTCATTTTTTACCTTTTTCGCCACAACACTTCCGCTACATGACCTCCGATGTCTAGCACATAAATTTATTTCAACCATTTTCCACCAAAGAAAGTTATATGATGGTCAGCGATCTGTTTATATAGAATTTAGTACATTTAATCTCTTAAAAAAAATCCTCTTTCGCCTCTCCTTTATATCGATTTTATTTTTATTTTTTAACCGTCTTCTTTTTACCTTTAATCTTTTTATTTTTACATCGATTTTATTTTCTTCTTTTTAAGTCTTCTTTTACATTTTTAATCTTTTTATTTGACATCGATTTATTTTTCTTCTTTTAACCGTCTTCTTTTTATTTAATCTTTTTATTTTTACATCGATTTTCTTTTTCTTCTTTTTAACCTTCTTTTTAAACCTTTAATCTTTTTATTTTGAACATCGATTTTATTTGTCTTTTTAAACCGTCTTTTTTTACCTTTAATCTTTTTATTTTGACATCGATTTTTCTTTTCTTTTCAAACCTTTTTTTTACCTTTAATCTTTTTATTTCTACATCGATTTTATTTTTCTTCTTTAACCTTTTTTTCTACCTTTAATCTTTTTATTTTGACATCGATTTTATTTTTCTTCTTTTTACTTTAATCTTTTTATTTTTACATCGATTTATTTTTATTTTTTAAACCTTAATCTTTTTATTTTTACATCGATTTTCTTTTTCTTCTTTTAACCTTTTTTTTTACCTTTTAATCTTTTTATTTCTACATCGATTTTCTTTTTCTTTTTTTAACCGCTTCTTTTACCTTTAATTTTTTTTTTTTACATCGATTTTATTTTTTCTTTTTTAACCTTTTTTTTTTACCTTTAATCTTTTCTTTATTTTTACATCGATTTTATTTTTATTTTTTAACCTTCTTTTTTACCTTTAATCTTTTTATTTTTACATCGATTTTCTTTTTCTTTTTTAACCTTTTTTTTTTTACTTTAATCTTTTTATTTTGACATCGATTTTATTTTTCTCTTTTTAATCTTCTTTTTTTTACCCTTAATCTTATTATTTTACATCGATTTTATTTTCTTTTTAACCTTTTTTTTACCTTTAATCTTTTATTTTGACATCGATTTTCTTTTTCTCTTTTAACCTTTTTTTTACCTTTAATCTTTTTATTTTTACATCGAATTTATTTTTCTTCTTTACCTTTTTTTTAACTTTAATATTTTTATTTTTACATCGATTTTCTTTTTCTTCTTTTAACCCTTTTTTTTACCTTTAATCTTTTAATTTTTCATCGATTTTTTTTTCTTTTTTAACCTTTTTTTACCTTTAATCTTTTTTATTTTGACATCGATTTTATTTTTCTTCTTTTTAACCTTTTTTTTTTTTTTTACTTTAATCTTTTTATTTTGACATCGATTTTATTTTTCTTTTTTAACCTTTTTTTTTACCTTTAATCTTTTTATTTTTACATCGATTTTATTTTTCTTCTTTAACCTTTTTTTTTTACCTTTAATCTTTTTATTTTACATCGATTTTATTTTCTTCTTAACCTTCTTTTTTTACCTTTAATTTTCTTTTATTTTTACATCGATTTTCTTTTCTTCTTTTTTAACCTTCTTCTTTTTACCTTTAATCTTTTTTATTTTTACATCGATTTTATTTTTTATTTTTAACCGTCTTCTTTTTACTTTAATCTTTATTTTGACATCGATTTTATTTTTCTTTTTTTAAACCGTCTTCTTTACCTTTAATCTTTTATTTTGACATCGATTTTATTTTTCTTCTTTAACCTTTTTTTTTACCTTTAATCTTTTTTATTTTTACATCGATTTCTTTTTCTCTTTTAACCTTTTTTTTTTTACCTTAATCTTTTTTTTTATTTTTTACATCGATTTCATTTTCTTTTTTTAACCTTTTTTTTTACCTTTAATCTTTTTTACATCGATTTTATTTTTCTTCTTTTCAAACTTTTTTTTTTACCTTTAATCTTTTTTATTTTTTTTACATCGATTTTATTTTTCTTCTTTTTAAACCGTCTTCTTTTTACCTTTAATCTTTTTATTTTTACATCGATTTTCTTTTTCTTTTTTAACCTTTTTTTTTTACCTTTAATCTTTTTATTTTACATGATTTTATTTTTCTTCTTTTTAACCTTTAATCTTTTTATTTTTACATCGATTTTCTTTTTCTTTTTTAACCTTCTTCTTTTTTACCTTTAATTTTCTTTTATTTTTACATCGATTTTATTTTTCTTCTTTTTAACCTTTAATCTTTTATTTTGACATCGATTTTATTTTCTTTTCTTTTTACCTTTAATCTTTTTATTTTTACATCGATTTTCTTTTTCTTCTTTTTAACCTTTTTTTTTACCTTTAATCTTGTAATTTTACATCGATTTTATTTTTCTTCTTTTTAACCCTTTTTTTTACCTTTAATTTTCTTTTATTTTTACATCGATTTTCTTTTTCTTCTTTTTAACCGTCTTTTTTTACCTTAATCTTTTTTTTTTTTTTTCTTTTACATCGATTTTATTTGTCTCTTTTAACTTTTTTTTTTTTTTTTTACCTTTAATCTTTTTTTATTTCTTAAAGGCGTCTACCCTCCTGTTGGGTCATTTCAGGCTCTCAAAGGGTACTGTCGATTCCAGCCACTGCAAGCTGCTCATTAGGAAGTCATTCTGGTGCGGGTGGGCGGGTGGGCGGGAGGGGGGTGGGGTGGGTGGGGTGGGATGGGGGTGTGTGTGTGAGTGTTGGTTGAGGTGGGGACGGGGGTTGGGGGGGGTTGGGGAAGGACTGCACGACTTAAACTGGAGTAAATGTTTGTTTTTATTA
>NW_020868555.1:110426-112926 GCF_003789085.1 Penaeus vannamei
TGCTCATATCCAGTCTTTTTAATCGTATGTATGTTTTTTGGTAATTAGCCATTTCCCTTTTGTAAATGTTGAATTTTCGTTTGTAATTATATTCATGCACGTACTCAAGTAGAATTTTTCTTCGGGATGTGGACTGGCACAGACATACACATTTTCGTAGACATATATACGCTTATACACATACATACAGCCACACACACACCGATATCCAAACGCAAACACACACAGACACACACACACACACACAAACACACACGCACGCACGCACACACACACACAAACAAACACACACACACATACATACACGCATATAGATATATAGATACACCTATAAACTATCATTTGGTATGTAATGAGGAACGAAATCAAAATAGAGTTAAACAATAGTTAAAAATGGTATATAAACGTGTTCATTGAACCAAGCAAATCAATCCATGTAATTGCTAGGAGAAGAGAGAGAGAGAGAGAGAGAGAGAGAGAGAGAGAGAGAGAGAGAGAGAGAGAGAGAGAGAGAGAGAGAGAGAGAGAGAGAGAGAGAGAGAGAGAAGAGAGAGAGAGAGAGAGACAGACAGACAGACAGACAGACAGAGAAAGAAAGAGAGAGAGAAAGATAAAAAGAAAGAAAGAGAGAGATAGACAGACACAGCCAAACAGACAAACAGACAGAAAGAGAAAGCGAGAGAAGAAAAAACGAGAAACAGACAGATAAAAATAGAGAGAGGCAGAAAAGAAAAACTAATAGCTGACTCTCCAACTTAGCTTTGGTCCTTTTTCAGCTCAGATCCAATTATTACGTAAGGAGAGATTTTGAGATGAGTCGTGGAGGGGAAGGCTGAGAAAACAGAATTCCCAAAATTTGTGGTGAAGTAAGATTGTGAATATTTCCTTGAAACTCTCTTACGACCAGGAATGATGGTCTAATCAGTTCCGTTAAACTTGATACTTGATGATTGAATTGATATTGAATGATTGATGAAGTGATGATTGATGATTGATGATGATGATGATGATGATGATGATGATGATGATGATGATGATGAATGTATGATGATTGATGATGATTGATTGATGATTGATTATGAGATGATGATGATGATGATGATGATTGATGATGATGATTGATGATGATGATGAGGATGATAATGATTGATGATGATGATGATGATGATGATGATGATGATGATGCATGATATGATGATGATTGATGATTGATGATGATGATGATATGATGATGATGCTTGATGATGATGATTGATGATGATGATGTTGATGATGATGATGATGATGATGATGATGATGATGATGATGATGATGATGATGATGATGATATGATTGATGATGATGATGATGATTGATTATGATGATGATGATGATTGATGATGATGATTGATGATGGATGATGATATGATTACTGAGGATGATGATGATGATGATGATGATGATGATGATGGATGATGGATGATTGATGATGATGATGATGATGATGATGATGATGATTGATGATGATGATGATGATTGATGATGATATGATGATGATGATGATGATGATTGATGATGATGATTGATGATGATGATGATGATTGATTTGATGATGATTGATGATGATTGAATGATGATGATGATGATGATTGATGATGATGATGATGATGATGGATGATGGATGATGATGATGATGATGATGATGATGATGATGATGATGATGATGATGATGATGATGATGATGATGATGATGATGATGACTTGATAATGATGATGATGATTGATGATGATGATATTATGAATGATAATGATAATGATAATGTTAACAACGAAAATAATGATAATAACATTAAAGAATAATAACAGTTAAAAATAAATTATTACTGTCATAATGAAATAAAATAATCACAGATGATAATAATAATTGAAATAATAATAATAATAATAATAATAATAATATAATAATAATAACTAATATTAATAATAATGAATCAATACATAATAAATAATAATCAGATAATGGAAATAATAATAAATAATAAAATGTATGCATAAAATAATAAATAATAAATAATAAATAATAAATAATAATTAATAATGCTAATGATGATAATAATAATAATCAGTGATATAATAATATATAATACATAATGATAAATGATAATGATAATAATAATAAGTAATAATAATAATTAATAATACAATAATAATATTCTTCCTACTACTACTAATAATAATAATGGTAAACTGACATAATAATAATGACTAATAATAAATAATCACATAATAATCGTAATAAATAATAATGATAATAATAATAATATAAATACATATATAATAATTAATAATACATAATAATAATAAATAATAATAATAATATGAATAATATAGCAATAATAAATAATTACTAACTACTACCTACTACTAATAATAATGAATAATAATGATAATGAATAATAATAACAATCCGATAATAATAATACGTAATAATGACTAAAATAACAATAATAATAATAATAAT
>NW_020868555.1:114323-116823 GCF_003789085.1 Penaeus vannamei
ATTACAGTTACTTAAGCATAATCTTTTTATACGCTACAATTACTTACACATATTCTACACGTTCAACAAGTTACTCTTACATATGTTCTTAGCATTACCAGTTCTTAAGCCATAATTCTTCTTTTAGCTTACAATTACTACACATTTTTAACCGTTACAATTACTTACATACTTCTTAGCATTACAGTTCTCTAAGCATAATCTTTTTTAGCGTTACAATTACTTACACATATTCTCTACCTTACACATTACTTACATTGTTCTTAGCATAATCATTTCTAAGCATAATCTTTTACGTTACAATACTGTACACATATTCTACCTTACAATTTACTTACATATGTGCCTTAGCATACAGTCTAATCATAATCTCTTTTAGCGTACAATTACTTAACCACATATCTCTAAGCGCCTCACAATAACTCTATCACCATTCCTAGCTTATAATTAAAAAAAATTCTCTTCAGAATCTCAATCACAAGTACACGCACATGTACATCTAACCTACAATCTCAACCCAACGAACATGAACCTACAAGACAACATAATTAATAGATCATATTTATCTTTTCTTTTCCTTCTTCGTCAGTATGTGGGAGCCGCTACATCAGGAATAACCCGAAGGGACTCTACGACCTGTGCAAGTGCAGGAAAATCAGGGGCTGTCCTGCGCATCTCCCCATGAAGTAGGCGCCATAATAGATAGATAGATAGGATGATCACAAAGTGTGTGTTGTGTGTGTGTGTGAGGAAGACTAGAGAGAGAGAAAGAGAGAGAAAAGAGAAAGAGAGAGAGGAGAGAGAGAGAAAAAGAGAGAGAGGGGGGAGAGAGAGAAGAGACACGAGAGACAGAGGGGGGGGGAGGACAAACCACGCACAGACGCAGCATAAAGCAAGTGGAGGAGAGAGAGAGAGAGAGAGAGAGAGACGAGAGCAGAGAGAGAGAAGAGAAGAGAACAGAGACGAGAGATGAAAGAGAGAGAGAGCAGACGCAGAAAGAGCGGAGCAGAGAGGAAGAGAAGAGAGGAGAGACCGAGAGAGACGAGAGAAGAGAAGAGACGAGAGAGAGAGAGAGAACGGACGAAAGAGAAAGCAGTGAATGATCGCGTTGGATGAATGAGCGGAAGGAGGGAAGGATCAGAAAGAGGCAGAGAGATAGGGAAACAAAGGAGAGAAGGAGCAGAGAGAGAGGAGAGAAAGAGTATGGAGACGAGAGAGAGAAAGAGGGATGGAGAGAGAGAGAGAAAGAGGGATGGAGAGAGAGAGAGAGAGAGAGAGAGAGAGAGAGAGAGAGAGAGAGAGAGAGAGAGAGAGAGAGAGAGAGAGAGAGAGAGAGAGAGAAAGGAAGAAGAAGAAAGAGTGCCCGTAAAAGTGAAAATGTAATTAATCGAATCATAGATATAACTGCCACATCTACCCAATGTATATTTACTTAACCGAAATCA
Organism: Penaeus vannamei; assembly: GCF_003789085.1. NCBI lineage: Eukaryota > Metazoa > Arthropoda > Malacostraca > Decapoda > Penaeidae > Penaeus > Penaeus vannamei. The sequence continues at coordinate 115,769 of NW_020868555.1, forward strand.
TAAGAAAATAACCAAATTCAAGTTATCTTTAAAATAAGATTAATTAGGCATATGCATACTCTACGGATACAAGTTTAATTGCAGATGAAATGAATCATACGATACACAAAAAACATTTGAGTATTATATGAACAATAAGGATTATGTCTAATAGTATAAAATCAACACATGACAACAGTGATGGTAATTATCATGATAATGATACTGTTAATGATGATAATGATAATAATGACAACAGCGGTAATATTAATGATAACAACAACAACGATGATAATGAAAATGGTAATGATGATGATTATAAGGAACAAGTATATGTTAATAGTGAGGATAATAATAATGATGATAATGAAAATCATGATTATGATAATGATAATATTGATAATAACAACGACAACAATAATAATAGTAATATCAACAATAACAACAACAATGATAATGATAATAGTACTGATGATCGTAATGATAATGATAGTAGTAATAAAAATGCAAAAATAAGGATGATAATGATATTAATAGCAATAATAGTAATGATAATTATCATCATTGTTGTTACTATGATAAAAAGAAAGATAAAGATGTTGAAAATAACTACTACTTCTAATGATACTGATGATATTAACAATAATGACAATAGCACTAGAGTACTGTAGATAATAAGAATAGAATATATAGTGATGAAAATCATAATGATAATAATACAGTTCTCTTTCTTCTAACAGGTTGATGGTAATGCCACCTTTTTACTCAACAGCTTCAGTTTTCCTCTCCTGAGAGAAATTACCGAGTACCTGTTCCTGTACCGAGTACCTGGGCTCACCACGCTCAAGCATATGTTCCCTAACCTTGCTGTTATTAGGTAAGTGGTATGTGCATCTCTTGACGTAGAAGGGAAACGCGTAGAAACCTCTCAATTAAGCACACATTGACCTTTGCTTCATACACGTAGAATGATACACAGGGAGACATAACGTAAGGATTCGTATACATTCGCACTAGAAACACATGCACATACACACGTGTGATGTAAGAATACACATGCGCATACATTACACACA
>NW_020868555.1:124323-129323 GCF_003789085.1 Penaeus vannamei
CGTGTCGGAATAGGTTTTACAATCTAAAGGTGGAGCTGAGGTATGTTGTCTTTTAATTGCTGAACAATCTGTGGTATTTTGAAACATTTCTGTGCAATGTTCTTTTCACACATAATTGTTGCATGTTGTGTAGGGTAGCGTTTGGAGCAAGTCATGCACTCATACGTGTAAATAAGCAACAAAATCATCCAAAAGATATCTATTCAACATTCACCCTTCATGTCCCTACGCATATGATATAGAAGACAGTATTAAATATATTACCTAAAGATTTGCAGTCCGATATAAAATTTACTTGGATAAATAAACCTTGCAATTTGCATTCAGACACTGCATTCTTAAAAGATATTTCTGACAACTGATGTTCATTTTTTATAGATTGGAGAAAAGGTGATTGTTATAGAAAGTTGTAGTCAGTCACTCAAGATGCAGTTTGATCTTCATATGATAATTACGAGGCACAAGTAGGCTTACTTATAAGGGAAACATGATTATTTATGAAATATTTTATTTTTTTCATGATAACGATCTTATATTTATAGTAGTAAAATGGGTAACGAAACTGCTCTAACAACTATAAAAACAATCTTTATTTCAATGACACTCAAGTATAAAAATGACATTCACCAAATAATATCCATCGCTGCTTTGTTGCGTTGAATCGTGTTGGAGGAGGGAAACATGTTTTCTTCAGGATACTTCAGGAGGTCCATAGAAAAATATACTTGTTAATTTTGTAGTAAAGTAGTTGAGAAGAACTCAGCACATCATTCTTCTTTAAAAACACTGGATTCATATTTGATTTAAAACGTCAACTGGCTATACGATTTTTGTTTCACTAACCTGGAAATATGAGTTCCATGCCTGCAACCTCTTAACTTCAAAGATTCCTCGTGGGATTATATTGGTTTTTATATTCACCAGAAGTTATTTCCTTTATCCGAATATTTGATCATTTGTATAAATATATACAATTTCATTTTCATAATAATTGTTAAGTATGAAAATTCTAAGACGATCGATGTTATTGCCGAAAATAACTGAATGGCAACTCAAGCGATGGCACCAATGAAGTTCATGACGGACACGTGACGTAACAGTACATGATTGGTGGGATTAACTTATCCCTTCTGCGCAAGTGCAGGATTAAAAAATAGGCTTAATATTAAAGCTTGGTCTAGAGCTGCATTAAAAGTTGATCCTAGACGCTGCCAACGCGCATGCGCACTAGAAACCTGGATTAAACTTTAATACTGGATTAACTTTTATGGCACGGACAGAAGACGCCCTAGGATCGTGTCCCGATCTGTCTAATTGTTGAAAACTTTTTAAAACTGAGTCGCATCATTTCGAAAAGGAAAGAATAATAGCAAATAGAGTAAGAAAGGAAGGAAGAAGGAGGAGGAAGGAGAGGAGATAATACCGGTAAGAGGAAGGTATAAAAGGAAACAGAGTAGGAAAAGAGGAAAGAAGGAGAAGGAAGAGAGAGAAGAAAGAAAACAGGAAGGAAGATATAAGGAAACAAAGTAGGAAAGGAAGGACGGAGAAAGAGAGAGATGATAGATTACAGGGAAGAGGGGAGCAAGAATAGGAAACAGAGTAAGAAAGGAGGGAATGAAGAGGAGGAGTAGAAAGAGGGAGAAGAAAGTAAACCGGGATGAGGAAGATGGAATGGGAAGGAGAGTAGAAAAGGAAGAAAAGGTAACAGAAGAGACGGAGAAAAGAGGAGATGGGAGGGAGGAAGAAAGACAAATTAGAAGAAAAAGAAAAAGAAGAAGCAAAGAAGTGAAAGAAGAAGAAGTAAAGAAAAGAAGAAAAGAGGAAGAAATAAAAGAAGTAAAGAAGTGAAAAAAGAAGAAGAAAAAGACGAATAAAAGGAAGAAGAAAAAGATGAATAAGAGGAAGAAAGCTTTCCCGAATTCGCTCTGCAGAATGGAATCGAAGGCTTCGTATAACAAAGAAGCATCAAGTAAGAGACCTTGTGTTGTTGTTGGTAAGCATACCGTAATACTTTCCGAGTGATAATGCACGCACTCTTAGCATTCACTTTCTGAATGCTGATTACGTACGAGAGAAAGACGTAAATATCATTCAAAGTGTTTATGAAGTTGTAATCTAGCTCAGTAATGGTTGGTGGTTGAGAGTCAATGTTCTCAGATTTGTAGCGAAATCTTGAATGAATTAAAAAATCTATCTTAACTGATGTAAATAAAACCGTGAGATTTATGTACTTGATCTTCTGACTGATTAAATGGAAGACTAACGAACGACAATAGACAGCTCCTTGTTTATTGGGAGTTCAGCAAACCAGTCACGGTGATGCTTCTGGCGTGCCCCTCACGTTCACGAGAAAGAATATGAGGTATTCTGATATCTGACTTCAACACTGAATTATCATTTGTCATTGGGCCTGAGTTCTGTTCCAAAGCAGTTATTACGAACTTGCAGTAGAGGGAGAGGGAAAGGGGGAGGTGTTCGTGCAAGGGAAGGTTGTGGCACCGGGGTCGGGAATTGAGCAGGAATTCTGATGAAAATGCAATTCCTTTCTTGGTTCTTGAGTTAAGGGTCAGGTTCTGGGGGGGGGGGGGGGGGAGAAGTGGGTGGGTGAGGGGGAAAGGGTGTAATATTGTAGTTTTATGTATGTGTATTTATTGGTGTGTTTTACTTGTATTAAATTAGTTTTGTTTCTTTTTATTGTTTTTTTTTTATATCTGTTATATTGCCATTACTGATACTAACCATCGTTATCATCACCTGCATCAGTCATCCTCATCTCATCACCATTAGCATCACCCTCACCGTTATTGATATTCATATAGTATGCTATTTTGATTCGTATGTCTTTGTTTTTTACACCCCCATTAGCGTCACCAACACCTCCATTCATAGAGTCCACCCCCTACCCACAGAGGAACCGCGCAAAGGAGTGCGCTCCCTGCCCAGCGGACCTCGAGTGTCGCGGATGGAACGTGTGCGACGGCGCGCGATGCTGGGGCCCGCGCGACTGCCAGCAAAGTAAGTTTGGCGAATGCGTAAACTTGGATTTAATTTGGGTTTAATAGATGTTAGAGATGGGATTATGTTGTGTTAGACTGAGATCGGATTTCGTATTCAGTTCAAAAGGGTTCAGAATTGTAACTTGAAACACAATAGCTATAATCTTTCGGCGTTTGTCCAAATTGTACGAGGTTCGGCACAATGAAGATTCACACATTTGGACATGCATATACACCCAATGAATTTTCATTGTACAGAAATGTTCTTGTTACTAAACACTTTTGAAGACACTGACAATCTACCGTGTGATTTTCTCCTCTTTATTCCCTTTTTATTGTTTTTTGTCTTGTTTTAGAATATTCTTTGCAGACACAACAGAATATCTTCCTTTAATAAATAAATGTATATCTTTCGATTTATCTGACAGAGATACATCTATCTGTCTGTCTGTCCGGTAGATAGTGCTGTCTAGACTGACAAACATACATTTATTTGTGTATATGCCTGTCTGTATAATGAAAGTTCAGTGGGTCGGCCTCGCACAATTTTAACAAAGCGGCCGTTTGTCTCTATTGCGGGGTTTAACTACTATCATAAAACTATTACGTGCGGCTTTAAAACACGTAACATCAAATTAAAGTATCTCGGGTTCCACACTTTCTGTTTGTTCTGTTCTTCTACATCTATTTTCGCTTTTTTTCACCTAAACCTTTTTTAAAGTTAAATTCAATCATTTTGGAATACTGCTTTTATTAGCACCGTTTCTGCCTATGATGTGGACAGAACGATAAAGTTTGGTTGATAAAAAGCTGTTTATTATTAGATAGATACTCAAATATGGCATAGATCGAGATATAACCATTGGTATTAATAAACTCGATAGAGAAATTAATCAGTCAAAAAAAGGAAAAAAAAAAAAAAAAAAAAAAAAAAAGGAAAAAAAGGAAAAAAAAAGAAAAAAAGAAAAAAAAAGAAAGAGAAAAAAAACTTTCATTGCAAATTACGGTTTCGAGGCAGAAATTATAAACGTCTGTCAGATCGAGCAACATGAGCCGAGCGGTTCGTGCTTCGCTCCTTGACGCTCGAATTCAGGTTTCACGAAGCTTCAAAACGGGGGGGGGGGGGGGGTCGGGGCGTAAATGCACGTTCCGATTCTCACACACATACATCATCACGGGATGTATAGGTGCTTGTGTATCGGTTTAAGCGTTTCTTTATGCATATGCGTGTACATAGATGAATAGATGTATAAATAGACAGTTAGATAAGTATATATTGAAGATATCTATAGATAGATAGGTAGAAATTCAGATAGATATATAGATAATAAATTTATAGACACAAAAAGAACAGTACATAAATACATTACACCCCCCCCACCCTCAACCCTCCCCCTCACTCCGCCAGTTCGCAAATCCCCCCACCCCCCCCAATGCCCCAGGCGCTCCCCCTCCCGGAGTTGCTAGAATTCATCGTCCAGGAACCTCTCTCGACGGATCCTCGGAGGGCAGGAGGTCAAGACTGCTCCGGAGTGAGGATTCCTTCCCACAGCCTCAAGGATGTTTATGAGGACGGGTGTGGACTCTGTGTGCGATTTCGTTTTGTCGTTGGTCGTTGGATGTGTGTGTGTATGTCGTGTCTTTGTTTTTCTTGTTTACTTTTCATTTTATTTCTTTTTGTGTCTTTTTCTCCATTCTTTTTGCTTTTATACCTATTTTTTTAATTATGTGTCTTCTTTTTCTTCTCCTATGCTTTCGGATTCGGATTCTTCTTATTCTCATCCGCCTTTTCAAAATCTATTCTCTTTCGTCTACATTTTCTTCTCTCTCTCTTATTTTTCTTCTTCTCCCCCTTCTCTTCACTCATCTTTCTCTTCTTCCTCTCTCTCTCCTGTTATCATTAATCTTTTTCTCCTTAAAATATTGCTCGAATAAGCAGCTCAAGGCTATATGTCATCAACGTGGCAGCTCTTCAGGTTGCTTCCTTCCGATCAAGAAATCTTG
>NW_020868555.1:161823-164323 GCF_003789085.1 Penaeus vannamei
AGGAGAACCAGTTGCACATTTTATCCTATCCATTTATTCTAACCATTACACTTGTAAAGATAACCTCTGTCTATAACATGGAGAAAATGTTGCATATATATCACCAGAGTAAGTATGAAACCATCCTTCCTTTTCTCTGCCCTAAAACCGTTTTCTTTTACCTCAGAAAACGTGGAGCGAGAACTGCAGCGGTGTCTCGCCAATATCGAAGAGGTAGAGGATTATGTAAAAATCTTTAAGACGAATATCACCTCCACAGAAATTCTGCCGAACCTCAGGACGATCCACGGGAAAAACCTCGTGTACAATAAGTGAGTAAAAGCTGACAGTTCGATAACTCATGTCGCTTCAGCTGATAACAACATTCCACGCCGTGAAGCTACGATGGTTATCCCCTTTCATAAAAATAAAAAGAGGAAAGAAGAAGAATAAGAAATATGGCGTAAATAAAGTAGCATACTCGCAACACTATCAAAATCAGCGACCTTGAATACGGCTAGTGTTGAAAGATACATACGAAGACAAATCAATTTATTCTTTCAGATACGTGAAGGTTAATTTGCTAAGATTTCCTAAAGACGACACAAACCTATCGATATCTTGACTGTGCCAAGCATATTCTGATCCGGAAATTGTAAGCTGCATACATTATTATTTTGGGCTTTCCTCACAGTTACGTAGAACTGTAATCGTATCATCCATGGACTTTGCATAAAAGCACAGGCAGCGCCACCTGGGAGACACACGCAGATGTAATATCTAAAAATCAGATATGCTTTTTTCTTCACTCAGTATACATAAGTACAAAAAAAAAAAAAATCGAATGCATTTGTCCACATGTGCAGATAAGTATATAATTCGTGCATAATTTACGGTAATACAGCTGTCCACTTTAAACAATACAGTAATTGTCAGGGTAGGGGATGGGGGGCAGGATTTTTTTTTTTTTTTTTTTTTTAAGTAGATCAAATGAAAGAACTATATGGTTTGCCTACGATATGCCACAGTAAAACAAACTGTGGACACATCTTGAACAGTATTTTAGGCTGCCTCAACGACCAGTATCAGACCAGCATACTAGCGCTTCTTCCGAAAGATGAGTATTTTTTTTTTTTTTTTTTTTAAAAAGGAAAGCGATTACGCAAAGGCGAACGGTCTTGAGGGTTATTAAAGCAACGTCTCGTCTTCCGTAATCTAGTCAACCAAGAATACTTCACTAAACGTAGACCTGAATACTGCCAGAATAAACCCGTGCTCTCCGCGAGTTATTTTGTATTTTCTTTCCTTTTGGTTTTGCCTTTAGAGCGTTGGTATTGAAAGACGCTGAACGTTATTCCACGCCGAAGTGAATAAGGATAAGATATCCACATCTACCAGCTTCTAGAATGGATTATTCGAGGTATTACGTTTCTTCTTTGGCAGATATCCAACGGGTTTTATTCACTGCACTGGTATAAGATAATGCTTGAAAGTTTAGATATGAGAAGTAACTGGCGTAAATGATTTTTTAAAATTGTAAATGAATACCGTTATGTATGTTGCCCACTGGCTATAGCGGACGTCATTCTACCTGTAATAATCACTCGACAGAACAAATCACCTTTGGATTGCACTCTGACTCGCAATTAAACAGCTCTCACATTTGGAAATATTTCACCAAATCTTGACTGTCAGGCGTCCTTAGAAATCACGTGCCTTTAATCACCTTTGGGCTTGATCAGTGTTGTAAAGTGATTAATTTTGATATTAACTCAAACACACACACACACACACACACACACACACACACACACACACACACACACACACACACACACACACACACACACACACACACACACACACACACACACACACACACACATACCAGCTCAGTAATAATGATTCTCTCTTCCTCAACCCTGAAATCTGACAACATACAAGTAATTCCTCATTTTCTTCTGTATTTCCAATCTTTCTCTTAATTTCCCAATCTAATCGCCAACGTACCATATACCTAATCTCCTGCTCTTTCTCTCTTTCATCTCTCTCTCTCTTATCCCCCCTCTCTCTCTGCTCTCACTCTCCCTTCTCTCTCTCTCTCTCTCTCTCTCTCTCTCTCTCTCTCTCTCTCTCTCTCTCTCTCTCTCTCTCTCTCTCTCTCTCTCTCTCTCTCCTCAGTATCTCTCTCCCTTTCTTCTCTCCCTTTTTCTCTCTTTGCCAATCCCCACTGAAACCCGCCCTCTCTCCCTCACCTCCCAATCCCTATCACAGAGCTAATCTTCCACCCATGCGTTTTCTCCCCATACTCTCTCCCAATTCCGTCAACATGGTAATCTAATCCCCTCTCTTATCTCTCCCTATTCACCACCGCAGAACTAACCCCCCCCCGCCCCCTGCATTCTATCTCTCCATCACCCTTCCCGAACACACTTTATAAATTAGTCTTATACCCATCCCTCTCTTCTTTCTCTCTCCCACCCTTCGCCAACCACCACAAGATCTGACCCCCTTCTCTCTT
>NW_020868555.1:174323-179323 GCF_003789085.1 Penaeus vannamei
GGCAAAAACTCCCCAAATATCCCGGATACCTCTGGACACCAAACCAACAACCACAAAAACAACAACATACATAAACAACCCCCCCCCCCCAAAAAAAAAAAAAAAAACACGAAACACAACAAACACACAAACACAACAAACACACACATACACAAACAATTCAACCAACCAACCAAAAACAAAAAGACGCTAACAACAATAAACAACAACAATAATAGGAAAAAAAACCTTCCTTTCCATTCCAGACACCTCGGACATCATTCCAGACGACTCCCTTCAGGCCTCCGTCGACAACACCTCAGCCTCCGTCGCCTTGTCTTGGGGTCCTCCGAAGGCTTCCAACGGCGAGGTCCTCTCCTACCTGTACTACTGCGCGCTCCACCAGGTAAGTGAGGGAGGGAAGTGTTGACTTATGCGTTTGTTTGATTTGTATCATGACTCATGACCTTGTTTTTATTGTTAGTTTGTGGTGATGGTGGTGCTATTTGAGTTATCATAATTATCATCATTTTATGATTATTATTGTTATTGTTATTATTATTATTATTATTATTGTTGTTATTATTATTGTTTTGTTATTATCATTATTATTGTTATTATTATTATTATTCATTATTATATTATTATTGTTCTTGTTATCATTATCATTTTTTATTATTATCAGTATTAGGATTTCTATAACATTATTATTGTTAATACTATTGATATTGTTATTACTATTGTTATTATTATCATTATTATTATTATTATTATTATTATTATTATTATTATTATTATTATATTTGTTTCTATTGTTTCTATCAGTATTATCATTGTCGACCTTATTATTGTTATTGTTATTATTATCATTGTTACCATAATCATTATCACTATCACTATCATTATTATTACAATTATTATTGTTGTTGTTATTAATATCTTTATCATTCTCATCATCATTATTGTTATTACTATTATTATTATTATTATTTTATTATTATAATGATATAGATAACGATAACAATGTTAATCGTAAACGGCCTTATCGTTTTTATTTATTATTATTATTATTATTATTATTATTATGATTTATTATCATTTTTATTATTATTGTTATTATTACTAATATTATTATAGATACCATTATTATTGATATCAATCCTATTGTTACTATTATTATTACCATTATTATTATTATCATCATTATTATTACTTTTATTACTGTTATCATTGTTGGAATTATTTTAATTGTTATTCTTTATCGTTATTACTCTTATCATTATTTTCATTGTAATAGTTATTATTGTTATTATCATTATTGTTGTTGTTGTAGTCGTTGTTGTTATAATTGTTTTAATTGGTGTTGTTCTTAGTGTCATTGCTATTATTATTATCATTATCGTCATCAATCATCGTCATCATCCTCATCATTATTATCATCTTCACCATCGTAGTCACCAATAGTAGCAGCTGCAGCATTGTCATCATTATTACTAATTATAATTCTTATATACCATAAAATAATTAATCATATTGATATTTTAAATTTTTTATTTATTTTGTATCATTATTATCACTATATCATTATATATTATTTTCATCATTGTTATCATCGTCATCATCAGTATTATGATTATTATTATATATTATTATTATTATTATTAATTATTATTTTATTATTATTATTTATTTGTATTAATAATAATAATAATAATAATAAATATTATATTATTAATTATTATATTATTATTATTATTATTATTATTATTATTATTATCATTATTAATTACTATTAAAACTATATATACATATACAATATACATATAATAATATATAAGTATATATATATATATATATATATAATATATATATATATATATATAATAATATACAATAATATATATATATATATATACATACATATAATTATATATATATATATATATTATATATATATATATATATAATAATATATACACAACACACATACACACATATACACACACACACACACACACACACACACACACACACACACACACACACACACACACACACACACATATGTATATAACATATAATATATATATATAATATATTATAATATAATATATGATACATATATAACTACATATACATATATATATATATATATATAATATTAGTATAATATATATAATATATATATATATATATATAATATAGTATACATATACATATACATAATATATAATATATATATATATATATATATATATATATATATATATATGAGTATAATATATATATATATATATATATAATATATATATATAATATATATATTATGTATCATACTCATATATATACTAGATTATATATAATATATATATATACTGTTAGTTAAACATCATAAGACTATTAGTCAATAGCAACATAGGATATACACAATGATCAAAATCACATTCAATAAATATTAAATAAATGAGCATCCAAATATGCAAAAAATAAAATGAACAATAAATCTCCATATATCAAGAAGATATATATACAAGCTCATTCTTACAAAAATATTAATTATATAATTTGTATTTTTATCCTAAATAATATACATCAAAATAATAAACTATGGTATAAAAATGCACCACAGATATTTAATTACCTATCCGAATATATAATAAAATATACCATATAATATATATATATATAATATAAATAATATGTGTAATAATATATATATATATATATATTTTGATATAACTATAATAATATAGATATAAATATATATATAGATATATGTATAGTACATAATATGATATTAGTATCATTATTAATATATAACATAAAATGGTATAATTAATGTAATGATTGATAATATTAATTATAATAATAAACAGTAATAATAATTATAATTAAATAATAATTAAATAAATAATAGATAAAATAGCTAATGATAAAGTATAAGACAATAAATAAATACATATATAAAATATAAGTAATAGTAACGTAATATATAAAAGTACACTGATAAATAATACAATAAAAACTATATATATGATATCATAATTATATATTAATATTTAAGTAATAATATGTATATAAAATAAATAATAATATAATAATACATAATAATATTTAATTAATAAGAATATAGTAAGGTATATATGAAATGTCTAGTAATTAATAATACAAATGTTAAAAAATAATTATAATATATATAATTATATAGAAGATGCATAGTATAATAATATAATTTAAATTAAATACACACATCACACATTATTATAATATAATTAATATATACTATAAATTAAATATATAATGATATGACTATAATTAACAAATTATATATTAATATAGTAATGATAATAAATAATTAAATTAGTTATGAGAATAGAAATCATATGAATATATATATATAGTATTAATATTAACATACTAGTAATAATATTAAATAATACTCAAAATATATACCCGCACAATAGTATATAATAACTATTTATATATAGGTATAAATGACAGGTAATACTAGAATACACTATATAGCATGACAGAGAAGCACAATATATAAAATAAATGTAAGATAAGTATATGAAGATATATAAGAATATGTACAATATAGAATATATAAGTATCAGATGATATAATATATATTATATATAGTATATATATAGTAATATATATAATATATATACAAAAGCATGTGGTTTCAGTAATATATATATATAGTAATATATATATAAATAATGTATATATAAATATATGATATAGATAGGGTAATATATATAGGTATAATAGTAATATATAATATACATCCACAAAATAATATATAATACACTAATACTACAATATATACACATTAACAATGACTAATTCTATATATATATATAATAAATAATAATATACATACCTCTCACTACCTATATAATTATAATACTAGCTATAGAATATAATATATACAGTATATATAGTACTTTCTAAGTAATAGAATATACAGTATACATTATAATAGTGTATAGATATAATAGATATATTATAATAATATAGGAATAAGAATTAAATGATAATAATATAAGATATAACGATAATATATAAATAGTATGATGTGATGTGTGTGGTGTGATTGATGTTGTGTTATGTGTGTAAGTGATAGTAGTGGTGTGTGTGTATTTAATATACATGGAAATGTGGTAATATTATATAGATATAACGTATATAACTAGATATATATAGGTACCTCACACTACATAGGTACGGTATATACATATATACCATAGACGAGAGATAATATATAGTATAGTACTATATAAATATATATATATATAGTACTATATGTGTATATATATACATATATATAATATAAATACCTATATATATATATATAATAATATTATATACAAATGTGTGTGTGAACTAATAATAATACAGACATATATATACAATAATAGGAAGTAAGGTACTTATATAGACCGTAGTACGGATAGAGTATAGCGACCGCATCTATATAGCTATAGGTATATATGATACCGGAGTAACAATAATTACACATACTGATATAAAATATACTATAGATTAGATAATAGACACACCTAGCATAGATAAGACAGATAGATACGAATAAATTATAGAGTATAGAGTATATAAGTTAAGACAGAGGTAGTACAGTAGTAATATCCCTATGCCTGTATATAGTATAGAATATACCAATATAGATGAGATCACCATTATAATAAAAAATACAAATTGAAATATATAGATATATTGTATATTATTAAATAATATAATAGATATATATATATATATATATGAGATAAGTATAATATTATATATACATTTTATTATAATCTAAAATATCAGAATATAATATCTATAAGTATCATATATATACATAAAATAATACAACTAATTAAAACAATATATAACATATATACATAAATATACAAATTATATATAATGAATATATAGATTATATAGGTATATAATATATAATGAAGTAATATAATAAATGTATATATATAATATATATATAAAATATGTGTGTG
>NW_020868555.1:201823-216232 GCF_003789085.1 Penaeus vannamei
TCATCTTCCCATTCCTCTACTCACTACTCATTTTACTCCACATATATCTCTTCTGATATGATCACACACACACTACACACAAACACCCTTAGGTACTGATTCCTTCTATGGCCTGCCCTGCCGGCTTGTCCGGGGCCTACCAACTATGCTCCTCGATCGTACCTACTACTACCGGTCTCTACCTTCTAAATATAACCAGATGCTCATTATCGCTGATAGGGGGTTATGATAGTTATATGGGAGGCTGATATGGCATCATGCGTAGGAGACAGCGCATGAGTGCTAAAGTGGCTAGAAAGGTAGGCTTGTGTAAGGACGGTTAGCTGTGGTACGTGGAGAGATGATAGACACTTAGTAGGAGTTCTATTGAATAGGATGCTGAGTGGCTGCGTGGCGTGGCCTGGGGCCGGGAGGGCGGTACTATGATAAGCTGGTCGGAGAGCGTAGGTGATAAGGAGGTCAGACTGAGGGTAATTATATATAGAGAGGTTAATAGGAGTATAGGGCTTTACGCAGTGTGAGGTGACGCGTGAGAATAGCGCTGGATAGTTAGGCAGGTATATATTTATAGTATAGGGGGTATTGAGGGTGAGTTATTATATCAGTGAATTAGAGGAGTATAGCCATGAGTCTAGGTAACGAGTGAAAGCGTTAAGGTGAGTCATTGCGTCAGGGAAGGCGAAGTGAGGCTGGGTAGCACGAGGGGTATTGAGTGTAGGGGAGATACTATGAGTGATGCTGCAAGAGAGGTAGTGACTGGTGAGGAGGCGATGGAGCTAGGCGCGAAGGGGCTGAATAAGGCGTGAGGAGGTGAAAAAGAGGAGCAGACTAGGGTGAAGGCCAGGGGGACGAGGCCTGAGCGAGGAGGAGCTTAGATGAGGGAGTGACTAAAGAGGTAAGGTAGAGAATGAGTGACTAGGTTGACTGCGCGGTGTAGGTACTGTATGATAGCGGTGATATGGTGAGATGAGAGTGAGGATTGATAGGTATGAAGGTTACTACCGGAAGTATATATAGGGTACGAATAGGTATATGGGATATTGTAGGGCTGTATAGTAATTACCCGGGTCGGAATAATGATGTTAGGGGATAGTATGATGCATAGTATATGATGGAGGTATTTAAATATATGATAGTATAGAATGTATATGTATGTTAGGGTACTAGGATACCTGTGAAGTATATAATAGTAGTGTATATAATAGAGTGACTTCATGTATAAGTAGTGATAGCTATCCAACATAAAAATATAGTAGATAGATAGGGTACGGTACTAGTATATATATTTTAGTAGTAGGTAGGATATATGTATATAGGGTGAGTGGGTAGTAATATATGTATTTGAGTAAGTATATCATACTATGAAGATATATCAGTAGTGAATGTGTATGATAGAGTATGACGGGAAAGCGTTGAGGTTAAGCCGTGGGGTGTGGGGGAGGAGTGAGTGTGTCTGCCCCCCCGCGTCTAAGAGCTGAGGCCGTGCGGGAGTTCCCGCCCCAGGTGAAGGCCGGCCAGCGGGAGATCATAGTGGACCATATGACTGGCTAGTGGTAAGTTGGTATGAATGAGCGGTAAAAGGAGAATTGATGTATACCGCTGATTGGTATGGCTAGTGAGTATGAGTATGAGTTGATATCAGTATTGGGTATGATGAGACATAGTATATAGACTGAGATGTAGACGATAGTAAGGGAATAGTCATATATAAGTGAAGTGATATTGTTTTCTATTTATTTGGAGTTGGGATCTATATATGTAGTGACTATATCTGTGTTACAGTTGTTTGTGTAGTAGTGAGTGAGTTATATGTTTATTTTTATTTTTATTATTTATATTAACTTATCTTCTACTGGTTATTATATTATTAGTACTAATGAATGAGTGTTAGATAATAGTTAGGTATTTGGATCATCTATACTAGATCAGTATATTCTCGAAGAATGTATAAAGTTGAGCCTTTAAGTTTATCCATTATTGACTGAGCTAGTTTCCTTCATAATTTTTATCTATTTTTTACTTATTTTATTTTATTTTTTTTTTTTATATTTTTCTCGGTGAGTCATGAGGTGGTTATGTTGTAAGTGATTAATATATATAAATGTTATATGTCAGTAGTATAATGTATTTATGTGTTATCGTGATTTATAATTAGTTTATATTATTTGAGTAATTATGCTATATTCCTGGACTTGTGATCTTAATTTCTTAGGTTATATTATTTATACAATGTATCGTTAATTGTTATTAGGTTATTAATATATAGCTTATTATATATTTTATATATATATTTGATATTCTCTTATATAATTATATTTTATATATGATTGTTATATATTTAATATATGTATATATAGATAGTATGTATAGATATCACACTACACTTATCTATCATATATTGTTATATATTTTAAATTTTATAGTATTTTTTAGTACCTTATATTTTTATATTTTTTGGTTGCAGCTGTTTTAATTGATACGAGATGGGTACGGTATTATTACGGTATTTCCTTATTATTTATACATCTATTTTAGTTTGTGGGGGTTTTGTACTCATAGTGTACTGATGGAGTACCCGTATTCAATTATTGATGGGTATAATTTATTATTAGTCAATCTCTGTATTTTTTTATTTTTTAGTATTTCGATACTAGTATGTTTATATTATTTATCATTAATTAGTATCACGAATGTAGATTAATATATTTCACTATAGTGTTGTTATATAGTTATTAGTAGTCTAGTATATATATTTTATTATGGAGTTGTTGTTTTTGGCTTTTATGAGTAGTATATATATTATTATGATGTAGATGTTTACTGATGTTTTTTATAGTTTGTGTTGCTTGTGTGCGTTGTTTCCATAGTTTCTTTGTTTAATGTGTTGTTTTCTTTTATTTTCTGTGGTGTGTGATTATGTTGTTTCTTTGGTCTTATTTCTGTGTAGTTGTTCTGCTGTGTGGTGTGTGTGATTGCGTTATATATGCTGTTCAATATGTTTTATATGTGAGTGAGTTATCCTATGTATATTATTATTTTGTGAGTGATAGTTTATTATATGATTGTGATCGTAGGTGCATAGTTTTAGCATTTTATCTATTTAATATATTATGGTTTTATGTTTATACAGGTAGCGATGTATGTTATATTATAGTGAGTAACTTGTATTATATTTTTGATGGTGTTTATGTTATAGTATTTATTATGATGAGTCCAGTGATAACTATGAATATCTATATCTATAGATAGTACTGAGTTATTATATATGGGTTTATCATATATATTTATGATGGATCTATTTATATTATATTTTGTACCATGGTAGTATATATTATGGGTTAGTATGTATATATTAGGATTATGTGAGGTAGTATTATACATACGAGTATTATATCAGGGAGGATCTAGTTACATAGTAGGTTTAATCATGTGAGAGTGATGACGATAGCTAGATCATACATACATTATTTATACGAGTTGTATGTAAGGCTGGTGGTATCTATACTAGATGTCAGTATTAAGGTATAGTATATTTATAGGTTACTGTAGCTATCGTAGTACTATATAGGATCGGTATATGGGTGAGTGAGCTATATTACTATTACTTAGTATGGTCATATGTTAGGGGGTTGATATATATCGTATATTATTATAGTATGTAGGTATAATAATTAGAGTGTATTGGTGTATGTATAGTATGTAGTAGATATCCTATTATGCAAGTTAAGAGTTATGAGTTTATGTAGATTGTATATGTGAGGTAGATATATTATGTAGTCTGTATTATGTTGATATATAATAGGTATAGTATAATGTGAGGTATGGATATACATAGGTTATATAAAGTGAGAATATATTTATATAAGATAGTGGTATATTATATTAATATATAATTATTTATTTACTATATAGTGGATAGTTAGTCATATTACTATTGAATTATATGTGAGATGATGTATTATATGTGCATGATTACTATGTATAGTTATTATGTGTATTGATATTCATATATGTATTGTTATATATATTATAATATTATCGTGTTATTCATAATATTATATATAACTGAGATATTTTATATATTAAATAGTATAGTATATATATATATGTTATTATATTATAACGACATATGTATGGCCTAATATTTATATTTGGTTATATTATATTATAATTGTTAGGTTAAATTATTTAGTCTATAACATTCTAATATTATATTGTATATAATGACTATATTCTCATATAAGTAATTATATATATTTATGCTATATGATATCATATATAGTTATGTATCTACTATAGTATATATACAATGTCTTAGTTTATATCATAATATATTATAATAAATAATATATTTACGTACGTTACATAGTGTATTGTTTAGTATGTTGTTTTTTGTAAAGGTTGTATTATATTATATGGCGTTATATAGTTATTATTTAAGATGTGTTAGTGAATGTTGTAAAATATTATATTATATAATATAGGTCATATAGCTAACATTACTATATGCTGTCGTTGTGTGATAAGTGGTGTGTTGTGTGTGTGTGGTGTTGTTGTTGTTGTGTGTGTGGTTGTTGTGGTGTGTGGTGGTTTGTGTTGTGTGGTGGTTTGTGTGTGTGTATGTCATGCATAATATATATTTAATTATATATTTACCTTATATTATATATATATTATATTATATAATTATTTATCAATATATACATTTATATATATATTAATATATGATTAGAATGTGTGTATTGTGGTTGTGATGTGTGTGTGTGTTGTGGTGTGTGTGTGATGTGTTGTGTTGTCAGTGCTGTGTTGTGTGGTTGTGTGTGGGTACGTAGGTAGTATAGTTTGTATGTTAATGAGAGTAGTATAGTACGTATAGGTGTATATTCGGAGTAAGATGGTATGGTGATGTAGTTATAATGTATATATATGTAGTGATATAATTTAGGAGTGTATACATATATAATAATATATAGTTGAATATATTTAATACATGTGGTTCGGGGTGGGGGTATTAATGAGTTAGTTACGTGATGTGACTGGAGAGTTCTTTGGATATGATATAATATGTATGTATAATAGTATAGATAAGGAGGAGTAACACACACAATATAGTAGCTATATGATACTATTAGGTGATGGATAGAGTATAGTTAATTAGGTATATAATATATATGTAATAATATCATCTATATATATTTATATCTGATTACATGAAGATATATTAGATTGATATTATAATATATATATATTATCTACTATTATAATTATATCATAATATAATATATTATTATATTATATTATGTTAATATACATAGTATATATATTTGTGGTCTATTAATATATATGGTATTATATATATATATGTATATCTATAGATTAATTATATATATATGATTATTTTTATATAATTATATATAGTAAATTAATATAATATATTATATATATTATATGTGTCGTGTGTGTGTGTGTGGTGTGTGTGTGTGTAGTGCTTGTGTGTTATATTATGTATATATAAATTTAATATATATGATATATATGTATATTATATTGTATATACTATATATATATATATATTATATATATATATATATTATATATATGTTATTATACATACTATTATATATATATATTACATATATATATATATATATATATATATATATATATATATATACTATATATTAATATATATTCTTATTATATATATATATATATATATTTATTATTATGCTACATATATAATATATATAGTCATATATATTATTAAGTAGTATATTGGGTACTGTAGCTGTAGTATAGTAGTACATGCTGATGTTATATACTTAGTACCTATCCAGTTTAATGTGGGTATAATCAGGTATATCATAGTATACATAGCAGTACGTTACCAGACTGGTAATACGGAATGTGAGTACGATAGCATCGATATGACGTGAGTTGATAGTTTAGGGTGTTGGGGTTAGGGTGTATTGAGTATATAGTAGGTCGACTGTAATATAATATATACGTAGTTAATATCATAGTACTGTATATATTATTATATACTAGTATGGATTATTTATAATACCTTCGCATATATATATGTATGCGTTGTGTGTGTATGAGTAGTATAGTATGGAGTGAGTATAAGATGATGGTATGCATAGGTGACTATGTGGGGATAGTATGGTAGGTGGTAGTTATGTATATATAAATATAGTATATAAGACATATATATAAATATATATATATGTAGTAGGTGAATAGGGTCATAGGTCGGGGTGTGGGTAGTTTAGATTTAGTAGTAGTAGTGATGTATAGGTATATAGTTATATATATTTATATATTACGTATTATATATGTGGTCTTATATGTTATATATTTATATTATTATGTTATATATCTAATTATATTTATATATATTAATCATAGTTTATTAATATAGTATGTAGTTGGATATTACTAATATTATTATTATGTAATATTATTTATTATATATTATTACATCTATATGTTTATATAGGTATAGTATAGTATGGTATTAGTATTATATATATATATATATATTACGTATGAGGTATATGTATAGTATACTGGCTATCATATACCGTCATTATAGATATGATATTATATATATATTGCATCATGGGTGTGTTAGTCATGATATGGTGTGAGTCTTATATATAGTATGTAAATATATATTACTATTATTATTGATAGATAATTACTTATTACATATCAGTAGTTATATGGGCATACTATTTGATATATTAGTATACTATATTATAGTATCAGTATATAGGTAATTATATATGATATATACGATATATTTATTATATATATACTATATTATATATATATAATATATATTATATTATATGCATTATATTATATATATATAATAATATATAATTATTACTATATCATATATATATATAATATTTATTAATATCTATATACTATTATATTATTGGAGTAGGTAGGTATAGTTTATGTTATGGGTAGTTATTATCAGTATCTATATCGCTGCTGTGTGATGTGTGTGTGTGCTGGTTAGTGTGTGCTGTAGTGCTGATGTGTGTGTGTGTGTGTGTGGTGTGTGTTGTGTGTTTGTGTGTGTATGCATGCATGTATATATACTAGTTTATATATCTATACGCGGTCATATAATATATAGCCCAGGTATATATATGATATATATATGATAAACGATATACATACATATTATATATAACATATATGTATATAGATGTGTGTATGTGTTTGTGTGTGTGTGTGTTGTGTGTGTTTGTGGTGGTGGTGTGGTGTGTAGATGTGTGGTGTGGTGTGTGTGTGCTGTGTGGTGTTGGTGTGTGTGTGTGTGTTTGTGTTGGTTGTGTGTGTGTGTGTGATGTTTTATGTAGTGATGGTGTGTGTATGTATGTCAGATACTAGTAAACATATATTTTAATACTTAATATGATTCATATATAATTGTAGTGTAGTGTTTTGATCGTGTGTGTTGTGTGTGATGATATGTGTTTGTTTTTGTAGTTATGTGTCTTTACTGTATACATCTATCTATATCTTCTATGAATCTTCTATATTGTATGTGTGTGCTGGTTTGTGTTGGTGAGTGTAGTGATTATGAGTTCTGTGTTTATGTAGTGTACCTGTTCAAGTATGTGTGAGATGATTCTTTGTTAATGTATAATAGCAAGCAATAAAAATTGTAGTTCATGAATTAAGAGAAATTGAATGGGAAAAGACAATTTTGATAATGACATATTCGTACTGATATATCGTATGATAGGCAAATTGTAAGAATGTGATGAAAATCTTTGAGAGATGTTGAGGATTATGAGTACGATGACATGGGATAATGATAATACAATGATAAGGCAGTATGGATATTACAGGTCATCGATATAGACTCAGAAATGATACATTTCACTGTAGAATAGTTATTTTCTCCACGAGCATTTAATGTGTTAATGCTGATCCATTGTATCTAGTTAGTAACTAGATTATTATGATTATTGATCGATTATTATGAGTAGCTTACTTATTAATTATCCTGATTTCATTTCATTCATATATCTTATTCAGATGCAATGAAGTATTGGAGTGCTTTTTATTGAGAAATTATGGTGGTAGATACAAAATAAAGAAATGAAATGGGTATATACAGTATAACTGATAATTATTAGTTATAGTTATATTATATTATAGTATATTATATAATATTAATTATCACTATATTATATATTATATTAATATATATATATTTATCTAGCATTAACAGACCTTAAGCTGTCATCCCATGATCGGGAAATAGTTAAAAATATCTGCAGAAATAACTTTAAGGGACATTTGCAGAGATGTCATCTTGTGCCAATTTCTATTCACTCTTAAAATAGCTACAGTGAGTTTTTAGCGATTAAAGTGTTAAGATTTGTACATGTCTGTGTTTCTATCAGGTAAATTTGATCAGAAAATAGTTCTATCTTTATGTTAATAAGACGATGTACATACTCTGGTGATAGAGTATCTTACTTTTTGACACAATTTATTTCATGTTATAGATAATCAAATCATCCGATTCATTTATTTACTTGGATATCGTTTATCAAGTGCACAAACTTCATGATTAATCATGAAAATGGTTCATTTTGTTATCTCGCTGCCGTTTAGTATTTATTTACGTACGCTCATCACCGTTAATAACAAATTCAATTACTAATATCATATTACATTATTTACTGTTCATATCTTCACTTATCGCCTATGATCATTTTTATCGTTCTGCGAATTATTCATATTCAATTTGATCACATGAGGTACATGACTGATAAGAATGAATAGTGAATACCAATAATACTATGAGTTTATCATATTATCATTATTGTTTATCTATGGATAAGTCATATATTATTGATCACATTACTTTTAGAATATTATTGTTTAATGAATTCATTCATTATAGTCGGATTATCAATTAATCATCACTACCATTATATGGAATCATGTTGATTCTGTATCTATTACTTGGATATTATATCTATGATATCTATTATTATTGATCCATTACTATTGTTGTATTTATCTATCTATTACTATTATATTATCATCAATTGTTATCTAGATTATGTTTTTTGATGCTTGTATCGATTTGACTATTGATTTTATTGGAATTAGCTACTATCTTCTTGAGGCTGGCTGCTAATTATGATTGTTTGTGTATCATCGAATTCATTATCAATCATTAGGTCGTCGATTGTTATTATGTGACACCATTGTTTAATACTTTATATATACCCAATTATTCTCTATCGACTACTTACTGAAATAGTTATTCACTACAACAGCATTTATTATCACTCGGCATTGTCTTTGTAGTTACATCATATCACCTGCGGTCATTTATTTAATCAATTATCTACGTATAGATCTATATATACGATAAATATCGTGGACCATATATTCACCTCTCACCTTGGGATTACTTTATCCTTCATGTAATTGTTTATTTGTTATTCATAACTATTTATTAATCTCTAGCTAGTGTTATCAATTATGTGATGTTAGTATATGTAGTGCCTATTGAGTCGAGATAATGCATGATCATTTCAAATATCATCTATCACTTATTATATTATTGGATTAATTGCTAATATATATCTGTTCTTATTTGGAATTATCTTATTTATCATGTTTTATAGTATACGTTGTTTATCTTTTGTAATAGCTAGACTACTACGGCTCACTCGCCATGAATTAATTTTTGGTACAGTGTGTCTTATACTGTTGTTAGTGTAGCTTGGTTATACTCTACACCATAGGTTTATGTGTATTAGTTTATTACATCATATAATCTCTATAACACACGGTCATATTTTGTTCATTACCTTTCTCATTCACTTCTTATCTTTATATCAATTTAAATATTAATGCATCGAATAGTCGTGGGAGTGGAATTATTATATACTTATTATCTCGTTTTCTCTCTCTCTTTATCATTATATTTATACTCTATGTCTTCATTATCCATTTATATATATTTATTTGCTCTAGATTTTCTATACTGTTTATGTATATTTTATTCTTTCTTTCTGTTGTATTGTATATAATTAAGAGATGACCTCTGTATTCATTGATTTCTCTAATCGTATAAATTACAATTAAAAATACAACTAATTAATCTGTGTAGTATAGTTTTCCTTGGGATTTTCACTTGCTTATATTTGCTTATTTGTCTATATTCTGCTGTTTGGATATTTTACTCGACTATATTTATTGATACTTATTGTTCAAATATTTTCGCTCACTCTCAATTATGCAGATAGGATCAGTCTGCTTGTAGATTATCTTGATTATCTCATACTATCATCGTCTAAATAGCGCTGATCGAAAGAGCTATAACACATCTGACGATTTTTTTATCCATTATTTTAATGTAGTGTTATTTATATTCTATAATTTCTCTACTATATCTCAAATATATAAAGTAGATTCTTTTATAATCATATATCATATTATATTATATATTATTCTATTATCTTATTTCTTTATATTTATTCAATTATTGATATATATCATATAGTCAGTTATTTTTTATTATAGTTAATTAATGTTATAGTTAATATAACCATAAGTGGATATAGATAATTAATCTTTTCTTATAATGTTATCTCCGTAGGATTCTTTTCCTAATTAGATTTGGAACTTTTTATATCTCGTAAAAAACTTATTGTCAGAGCTATTTTCTGGATTTATTTTTTTTGCTGCCATTGCAATCCCCTCCCCCCTTCATGTAGCAAATTAAATAAAATCAGAAGAGTAGATGAGAATATAGGGATAAAAAAGGAGAAGAGAAAACTTGTGTCGTGCTCTCTCCAATATTTGAATAATTAGGATATATTTAAGCTTTAATTCTCTCTGTATTTTCTACTGGTGTGTGCAACACTTTTTTACCTGTATAGCTCATAGTTGGTGATAAAAAAATAGCCTGAGTATAAAACGTAATTAAATATAAAGTGCAAAATTGAAATGAATTGGACTATATCTAACACGATGACTTTTATACGCCAGTGCATTTTCAACTTATCATATTGCGTGTATTGAGTCATCTGACATTGCTTACTTAGACTCAGCACTCATGTTCGCTCTCATCTTTTCTTTCCTTTTTCTCATCGTCAGCTTTCTCCTTACGTTACAGAGCCCTTGTATTTTATCTTTTCCTCCTCTCAATCTCAGTTCCTTCTTGCATTCTTCTGTCTCCTTATCTTCCGGCTTGTTTTCTTTCGCCTCGCTCCACTCTGTTATCTTCTCTTCATAGTCACCTCTAGACTTCATTAGTGCGTAACATATATTCACTTTCCTATATTCAGATTCCTTCTTTAGTCCTGCTCTTCCAACGTTCTAACCTTTCTATTGCTTCCTGCGTCATCTCCTCATCGCTCAAGCCTCTCCTTAGTCGCCTCCTTCTAGGTCCCTCCCGTCGCTCCTCGTCCTTTTGGCTTCTTCTAGTATCTCTCGTTCAGCCTCTGTTATAGACGTTCCTCGTCTCTCTTAGGGTCTCCCTTCTATTACTTCCTCTCCTCGTTCGCCTCTAGTGCGTCTCTCTCTCTCCTCTTTGGCACTATCTTAGTATCTCACCTCTTTCTTCATCACTCTTCGTAGCTCTCAGCTCATCGTCGTCTAATGCTTCTAGTTCGCTTCCTCGTCTTCTTACTTTGGCCTCCCGTGTCTTAGTCATTCCTCCTGTTTCAGCCTCGTTCCTCACTCGTTGTGTCCTCCATCATTCACTTTCACTCTGCTCTCTTTACTTATTCTCAACTACCATTCTGTCGCCTCGCCTTCCTTCGATCGTCTAAAGACTTCCTAGTTCGCTCGCCTTTATACGTCCTAGCTCTTTGTGCCTCTCTTACCTACGTCTTCTTCATACTTATCTCAATACATCTCTTACGTTCTGCTTCTCGTGTATTTCCTCTTGCTCCATTTCACTTCGTCATTCGTCTATAGCTTATCTAGTCGCTTTCTTCGATCTCCTTTCTTTGCGATCTCATTTTCCTTCTAGTCTCACATCGGTCTGCCCAGCTTCTGATCTTCGTTCATCATTTTCTGTCAGTGTCCTCATCTATCTATGACCTTATCCTATTCTTAATCGTTTCACCGTATTACTATTCAGTTCTCCTTTATCCTACTAACGTTCTTGCTTCTTCACTTTTAAGTCTACGTGTCGGTTCGTTCTCAACTTTCTAGTCGCTCTCTTGCTTTCTGGCCTCCCTTGTATTCCACTATTCCACTCCGTTAGCTTACTCTGGTCACTTCATGACCTCCTTAGTCCTCCTCTCTTCGTCATCAGGCTTTTCCTGCCGACTCCTTTATTAGTTCCTCTAGTGGTGCCTATTCGCCTTCTCGATTCGTCTCCCTAGCATCTCCATTCCTTTCCCTATGACCCCTCTTATCCTCCTCTTGTTCCGTAATATGAGTGCTCTGAGTGACTGGGAGGATTCGTGGGGCTGACGGGGCAGGTGGCGCTCGGCCCGTATTTAATTGAATAAGTCCTAGCGGGATTTCGAGGTCCGGGCCTTGTATGACTGCCTGATGCGAGTGTATCGTATAGGGTAGGGTGTCCGCGTAATTGATGGGAGAGCGGGATGGTGAGAGTATTGTGCGCTTGGGTGATGCATGTGATTGAGTGACCGCGAGGGGTTGATTAATGGCGCAGAGATTGATGGTGGGAGGGAGGGTTGAGAGACGGTGTGAATGAGTGGTGATGATGGTGGAGTGCGCGTGATGTCAGAGTGCATCAGTGCAAGTAGGTGATGAGCCATGATGTTGATGGAGTAGGGTGAAGTGGTAGAGGATAGAGAAGATGAAGAGGGAATATGGGACTTAGGGGAGGGGTGGAGGGGCGCGCGCGAGCAGAGTGAAGGAGAAGGAGTGGAGAAAGAGTGGGAGATAAGAGAGAATAGAAATAGATTGAGAGAGAAGAGGTGTATTTGAATTTTAGAATGAGCTGTTGAGGTGACGGATTTTATGGTATATTGTGGGTTATTATCATCGTTATATTGTTATTATCATCGTTATTATTGTTATTATTATCATTATTTTCTTTCATTACCATTATCATCTTAATCATTATCATTATTAACGATATGAGCTTTATAACATTATAATTGTTGTTATTGTTATGTTTTTGTTATCATTATCCCTATCATTTTAAATCATTACTCTTATTAACATCATCATTTATTTTCTAGAGAAGATTATTTCTTATCAATGTTATTGCTATCATTATAATCCGTATTTTCATAATCTGATTTATCCATTCTCAGAATTATGATGATCTCCTTACTCGCCTGTGAAATCTATGCACGGAAGAAATTACTGTAATGAATTCATAATTAAAATATTCACGTCCTTTCCTGTTCCGTTGAATTCAAATGCTGAACAGTGGTTCCATAGCATATATATCCAAAGAAAAAAGAGGTAGAAGAAAGAAAGAAAGATAATAAGAAAGAATGTGTAGAGAATGGTGCGATTATCTGATAACGAAGAACTGAGGCAGAGAAGAGTACGGGCGGATTATGGAATTTCTTGCATAAAGACAGCGATTAAAATAAAAGATAGAGGAAGGAATGAGAAGGGAAATGAATGATAAAATACGAGATTTTTTTTTTTTTTTTTTTTTTTTTTAGTGAAGAGATAGGCAACATGTAGAAATCATATAACTGAAAAAAAAACAACGACAAGGCAGTAACAGCAGACTTAGAGACAAACAGACAAGCAAAAAATGGAGTGAAGGCGAGACGTAGATAACGGCTGAGATTGCTGACTTACAACTGGGCTGCCCTTGGTGCGCGTCCGTGCGTCAAGTTGGGTTAGGTGGATTAAATGTTAACAAAGAGATAATGCATTGTGTACACCTTTTACGTTCTTCTGAGTTTGTGTATGAATGTTCTATATTTGTAAAATCTTTTCCTCTGTTTCTGTGTTCCATTGCTTAATTAAAACTACTGCTGTCATAAGTCCCTTCTTTTGTGTGTGTAGTCCTGATCTATTTCTTAAAATTAAAAGTAGAATGATGTGGATAAGAAAGTAGAGAATATTAATGAATAGACGAAAGACGGGAAATAACAAATTATTGATTGTAGATATCGCTCCAATGAGAATTAAGAGGCATAGCCTAAATAAATGATGTGAGTGTCCTATAAATATTTAATAAATAATAAATAGCGGTGGAATAGTTAATAGAGGAATGAAAATATTCGACGGGCCTATTGTGTGTATTTCGATGAGTTGAACCAGCCTATGATAACGACATTATTTAGATAAAAACTAAGACAAAAGGTAAATTGGCGGAAATCATAGGAATGATTAGATCATGTAAATTATAAATATATATAAAACCATAAAAAGACTTACAATTCCCCACGTTATAAA
>NW_020868556.1:7500-15000 GCF_003789085.1 Penaeus vannamei
ACTAATAGTTAATGATAAAATAATGATAATGATGATAGCAATGATAAATAATATAATAATAATGATAATAATAACAATTAAACCAATAACAATATGTTAATAATTATAACAAAAATGTTCGTAATAATGGCAATAACAATAATAATGATGATGATAATAATGATAATAATAATAATGATAATAATAATAATAATGAAAATAATAATAATAATAATAATAATAATGATAATAATATTAATAATAATTATTTTATTAATTATTATTACAATAGTCATCATAATGAAAACAACAATACCGATAATGATTCTAATATCAAGAATGATAAAGATATAATAATCATGATAATCATAATAATCATAATGTTATTTCATGAGGAAATAACACTACTAGTAATAATGATGGTAATAACAACAATAATGATAATAATGATTATAATAGTAATAATAAGAGTAATTATACCAACAACAACAATAATAATAATAGTAATAATTTTTATGCTAATTATGATAATGATAATAATGATGATAATAATAACATCAATAACATCAATAACAATAATGACAATGATAATAATAACATCAATAACAATAATGACAATGATAATAATAACCATAGTGATAACAAAGAAAGTAGTTGTAACAATGATGATAGTAATGATAATGATGTTTATTGAATATTAAAACAAAAATAGTAATAATAAAATGATAACAGTAATAATGACAATAATATAATATAATACAATAATATGATAATGATAATGATATAATGAATTGATAATACTAGTAAGAATAATAGTAATGATTTTAAGATAATGGTAATGATATCAATAATAAATGATGATAATAATGATAATAAAATAATAACAACAATACAATAATAAAATGATAATAATAAACATAGTGATAATGATGGTGACATGTGATAATAAGAATGGTAATGATAGTGATTATGATAATATTGATAACAATAATAATCTTAGTAATAATAATATCAATGCTACTATTGGTAATGGACATAGTCCAATAATAATGATAATACTAATACTACTAATGATAATGATAATAGTAATAATAATAATAATAATAATAATAATAATAATAATAATAATAATAATAATAATAATAATAATAATAATAATAATAATAATAATAATAATAATAATAATAATAATAATAATAACAATAGAAATAATAATAATTATGATAACGACAATGAAAATAAAGATAAGGATAACAATGATAATAATGGTGAAAATATTATAATGATAATGATAGCGACAATAATAATGATAATAATAATGATAATAATAATGATGATAATTACTATGATGACAAAAAATAATAATAACAATGTGATAGTGATAGATGATTATACTAATAGTAATGATAATGATGATAAAGATGATAATAACAATAATCATGATAATAGTAATAGTAATTGTTGTAATACTACTACTAATAGAAATATTAGTAATAATGATAATAATAATGATTATAAAAAAAATAATCATAATGGTGTGAAAATAATAATGAATTTAATAATAATGATAATGAAAAGGTAATAACTATGATAATGATAATACCAATAATAATAATAATAGTAATAATAATACTAATACCAATAATAATAATATCAACAGTAATAATGATGGTGATGATGATGATGATAATGATACCAATAACAACAAGAACACTAAAAGATATAATGATAATGATAAAAAGAATTAATATAATCATAGTAAGATATGTAATTTTAGTGAAAATAATAAACATCATTGTAATAAAAACAAAAGGTATTATGTAATGATAATAAAGATAATACACCAATTAACAATAACTATGATAATAACAACTTTATAGAAATAGCATGATTATAATGATAATAATAAAAATAAAATAAATAATGGTAATCATAAAAAGTATATAATAACTTACGAAAATTATAATAACGATGACAATAAAAATATGATATTTTTTTCATAATAACAAAAACGTTTAGGTTTATTAAAAAATACATTATGATAATAACGATAATGTCAATGCTAGCTATGATAATGAAAATAATCAATCATTATGAAAATGATAATGATAATGAAATGATATTATTATATAATAATAATGATGATATTATATTACTACTACTACTACTAATGATAATAACAGCAATAGTATCAACAATAAGAATAATGACAATGATGATTGCAGTGAAAATGATTGTGATAATAATGATATTGATAACAGTAGTGACAATAAGAATAATAACAATGACAATCATAATATTAATGATAATGATAACATAGTAATGATAATAATAATAATCATGATAATCATAGATAAATAATAATAATAATGATAATAGTAATGATAATAATAATAATGATAATAATGATGATAATAATAATAATAATAATAGTAACAATACCAATAATAATAGTAATAATAATGATGATAATAATAATAATAATAATAATAATAATATATAATAATAATAATAATAATAATATAATAATATAAATAATAATAATAATAAATAATAATATAATATAATAATAATAAAATAAATAATAATAATAATAATAATAATGATATATGGATAATAATAATAATAATAATAATAATATGATGATAATATATATAATAATATAATATACTATATACAATATAATAATAATAATAATAATAATAATAATAATAATAATAATTATAATATAATAATATGATATGATAATGGATGATGATAATAATATATAATAATAATCAATAGTAATAATGATAATGATAATAATATATAATAATAATAATATAATATAATATGGATAATAACAATAATAATATAATAAAACAATAAGAAATGATAATAATGATATAACATGATAATGATAAAAATAATGTAAATATGAGATAGAAATGATAACAATAATAACTGATAGAATTGATAATATCAAATACAACAATTATGATAATAATAAAGACATTAACAACATTAATATTGATAATGATTATAACAGCAATGATGATAGTGAAAATGATAACGATAATAATGATAGTAACAGAAACATGATTATATGGATTATAATAATGATAGTGATAATGGTGATGGTGATGATGATGATGATAATGATGATAATGATGATAATGATAATAATATTAGTGATAATTAGGATGATGGTAACAATAATGAAAAGTAATGATAATGATAAGAATGATGATAAGAGAGAAATAATGATAATGATTATGATAACACTAATGGTATTAATTATCATGATAATAATAATGATATTCATAGAAATTACAACAATAATAATGAGAGACATAAAGGTGATAATGTGAAAAATAATACATAGAACAATACCAATATCATAATCATTATTATCAGTTTTCTTATTGTTATCATTACTATACTCATTAATACGATTTTCATAATTATCATTATCGTTTCTATTATTATTGTTATCATTATTATTATTATTACTTATCATTATCATTATTGTTATTATTAATTATACTGGTATTTTTATTATTTTTATTATTATTATCATATTATTATTATCATTATATTATTATTATTATTATTATTATTATTATTATTATTATTATTATTATTATTATTATTATTATTATTATTATTATTATTATTATTATTATTATTCATTTATTATTTATTATTCATTATTATCATTATTATTATTATTTTATTATCATCATCATCATCATCATCATCATCATCTATATTATTGTTATTATTATTTTCATCATTATCTGTCATCACCATTATTGTTATTATTATGACGATGTACAAAAACAAAAATGATACATATGGCAGAAGCAACAACAACAATTACAACAAGAACAATAGCAGAAAAAGATTTAAAAAAAAGAAAAAAGAAAAAATGAAATAAGAAAAACAAGAAAAAAACTTAAACAACAACAATAGTTTCTGTAACAATAACACTATAAAGAAATAGGGATAAAAACAAGAGCAGTAGCAATTATACTGACTGGAACTACTACAGAATTAATAATGCATCATTATATTCAATTCTCTGGATATTCCAAGCTTCAACTTAACATGTTAGTTGATAGTAGTGTTTACAAAAGTCACGTAACTGATATAAAAGCGGCGCTGATATTTTTCTCTTCTTTGATCAAAAGTGAATAAAAAAAAATTGGGTTATAGATGATTACTTACAAGATTTAACAACCTGGAATTACTTCTGATGTCGATTAAGTACCTTCGTTATGTCTCATGTACGATTTATATTTATTTTTTCTTCTTCAAAGAGATTATACCATAGACTAAGAGTTTGTTGTTATATCTAAACGAAAGCTAGTCGTTTTGGTAAATGAGGTATTGATATTATTAGGATACTTCTACGTACGTTAGCCGCAGCCTTTTTGGAGTTTACCATAGTTATCCATAAAGAAGATAGAGAACGTTATCAGTTTTCTTTTAGAAAATGAACAATTCGTTTGAAGGATAACTAAAGTAAGATTATCTTTGTCTCGTCCCTCGCTTGAACATCTAGCATCTGATAATCCGTTTGATGTATTTAAAGTTATGTAACATTTCCTCATTTCATTTTCCCGATATGTCTTGCATTTACCTTTTATCGATCTGTCTATCTACTATTCATTCCTCTGTATCTGCCATGCGTACATACATGCATATATATACTACATGAATCTACACACATTATCCAAATATCATATTAACAGCGGCGCTTGATATTTTGAAAGCACTTCATTGTCTCATTATTCTAAATACTTAATTACTTTTATTGCAAACCATATCGGAAATAACCGCGTACTTATTGTTCTTTCATCAAATAGTATTAATCATTTGTATTATCATTATTATCATCATAAATTAAAGATTCAAAGATGTTTCTTCATCTACTTTAAGCCTTCATTCACTCATCAGGAAATACTTCATCGAAAATCACCATCTATTTTACACAAATATAATCTATATAGACATATCATGTTTTGACAAATCCACAATGTCTAGCGCCGATGTAGCTAAATTGTTCTTTTCCTTAGGTCTCTCATTATTGATATTTCAGGTTGGAATTTAGACATTCGATGTGAATTCATGGGCCTCACCATCACCCTTGTTATTATTTTTCTTACCAACATCATTGTTATTACTGTTGTTGTTATTATTATTATTGGTTATTATTATATTATTATTATTATTATTATTATTTATTATTATTATTATTATTATTATTATTATTATTATTATTATTATTATTATTTATTATTATTATTATCATTATTATTATTATTATTATTATTTTTATTATCATTATTATCATTATCATTATTATTATTATTATTATTATTATTATTATTATTATTATTATTATTATTATTATTATTATTATTATTATTATCATTATTATTATCATTACTATTATCATCATCTTCATTATCATTATCGTGTCCATTATTATCATTACTATCATTATTATCATTATCATCATCATCCTTTCTATTGCCAATATTATCAATATTATCATTATTATTGCCATTATCATTATTATCATTGTTGTCATCATCATTACCATTATTATAATTATTGTTATCATTACTATTATTATTGTTATTATTATCGTCATTATCAATATTATTATTATTGTTATTATTATTACTATTATCATTATTATTATCATGATTATTGTTGTTATCATTATTATCGCTAACATTGCCGTTGTTATTAATATCATTATTATTACGGTTACCCTTATTACTATTATCATTATCATTGTCATACTATCATTCTTCTTTTTATTATCATTACTATTATCATGATCATCATCATTGTTAGTATCGTTAAGATTTTTATTATCATCATGATTGTTATCATTACTTTCATTATTATTATTATTATTATTATTATTATTATTATTATTATTATTAATTATTATATTATTATTATTATTATTATCATTAATTATTATTATTATTATATTATTATTATTATTATTATTATTATTATTATTATTATTATTATCATTATCATTGTTGTTATCATTATCATTATTATTATTTTGTTATTTATTATTATTATTATTATTATTATTAGTAGTAGTAGTAGTGTCATTATTATCATTGATATTATCACAATTATCGCAAACATTGCTGTTGTTATTGATATCATTATTATTACTGTTACCCTTATCATTATTGTCATTGTTATATATCATTCTTCTTATTATTATTATCATTTATTATTATTATTATCATTATTATTATTATCATTATTATTATTATTATTATTATTATTATTATTATTATTATTATTATTATCATTATTATCATTATTATTATTATTATTATTATTATTATTATTATTATTATTATTATTATTATTATTATTATTATTATTTTATTATTATTGTTATTATTATTATTATTATTATTATTATTATTATTATTATTATTATTAATTATTATTAATTATTATCATTGACATCATTATAATTATTATTATCATCTTTATTATTATGTTTAGATTCGTCATCTATATAGGGAATCCGGATTAATACACTACTGAAACACCATTCATTTAAAACAATAAAAAAGAAAAAATATCACAAAATATATAACTCATCATTAAATAATTTTATCTCTTTTCTCTAAATCAATAATAATGCAAATGAAATATTTCGCTACTGAGGATTAAACTTTGGTAAATTATTATCATTATTATTATTGTTATTGTTATTATCATCATTATTATTATTATTATTATTATTATTATTATTATTATCATTATCATTATTATCATTATGATTATCTTTATTATTACAATTATTATTATCATTAACACTATTATTATTACAATTATTATTATCACTTTTATTATTATTATTATTATTATTATCGTTATTATCATAATTATCATTTTTGTGGCATTACCATATCAATCACCTGAAAATAACGATAATTAGGTGATTCAAACAGATTAACAAACAAATGAATAGGTAAGTGCAATGAAAATGAAAATCATAGTCATATTCATGTTGAAATATGATGTACGACGCGGTAATAAATAAATAAATAGATAAGTGAAAAATAAATAAATAAAATGAATAAGAAGGTGTAAAATGATAATGAAAAAATACTAAGTATGGCTTTTTTTAAAAACGTTTATAGATATTTGGTTTGTATTTCTGTCATTCATTGAAACATAATTTCATAATATATTAAATCATAAAAACACTTTTGTTAATGGTAATAGCACACACACACACACACACATACAACACACAAACACACACACACACACGTACACACACACACACACACACACACACATACCACACACACACAACACACACACACACACACACACACACAACACACGCACACACACACACACACACACACACACAACACACACACACAGTACACACACACCACACACACACACGTACACACACACACACACCACACACACACACACACATACACACCCACACACACACGTACACAC
>NW_020868556.1:50000-52712 GCF_003789085.1 Penaeus vannamei
TAATAATTGTGATAATCATAATAACGATAATAATAGCAGAAATAATAATGTTAATGATAATAATATTAATGAAAACTATTTTTAAAAAATGAAGAATTATCAAAAAGAATTGAAAATAATGATGACAATAACATAATTATGAGGATTAGCATAATGATGATAGTAGTTATGATAATAATAACAATAATGGTAATAACAATAATAATAATGATAATAATAATATTGATGATAATGATAATAGTTTATGAAAAGAATAATAGCAGTAATAATAATGATGATAATGATGGCAGCATTAACAATAATAATAACAATGATTATGATAATAATGATAATGCCAGCAACAACAATAATGATCACAATAATGGCAAAGATGATAATGAGAATAGCAATAATCGTCATTATCCTTATCATCATCACCATCATAATGATATGATATTGATAAGAAAAAATAACAATGATAGTAATATGATGATAATGATAATAGAAACAGCAGCAACAATAATACCAATAATACTAATGATGAAGAAGATGATGATGATAATGATAATAATAGTAATGATAATGATTATACTCATAGTATAAAGATAACAAAAATGATAATTAAAAAATAATAATGATAAGGATAATGGGAAGGATGGTGAATGAGAATAAGGATGATAATGATAACAATACAACAACAATACCAGCGGTAATGATAGTACACAATAATGATTAGGTGATGATAATATGATAATGTAAATGATAATATTAACAACAACAACAGAAGCAACAATAATATAATAATAATGATAATGATAACCAGTATAATAAAAAAACAACAGCAATAATGATAGTAATAATAAAAACAACAGCAATAATGATAGTAATAATAATGATGATGATGAAAGTAATAATAATAATAATAATAATAATAATAATAATAATAATAATAATAATTATAATAATTGTAACAATAATAATAATATTAATAATAATAACAATAATAACAATGATAATGATAATGATAATAATGATAATGATCATGATCATTATCCTGAATGATGGAGATGATGATGAAAATGATAATGTTCCTGGTCATTATTAACAATATTAATACTAATATTAATAACAACGATGATGATGATTACATAAAATAATAACAACATTAAAAATAATGATAATAATAGTAATAATATTTATGATATTAGTAATAATGATGGCAATAGTAATAATAATGACAACAATGGAGGTTGTAATAATAATGGTAATGATAATATTGATAAAAATATTAATAATGACATGAACAATGATAGTAAGATCAATAATGATAATAATATTAGAAATAAGGGCAGAAATAATGATAATCATTAACATCATCATAATGATATCGATAGAAGTAATAATAATGTTAAAGATAATGCTGTTGCTGATGATGATGAGAATGATGATGATGAAAATACTGATGATAATGCTGATGATAACGATAATGATGATAATAAAACTGATAATAATGATGATAATAATATTACTAATGATAAGGATAAAGATGATATAGTATTAGAATATCTAGAAGACCATTTATAATAATAATAATAATAAGAAGAAGGAGAAGGAGGAGGAAGAGAAAAAGGAGAAAAAGAAGAAGAATGAGTAAGAGAAGAAGAAGAAGAAAAAGAAGGAGGAGAAGATAAAGAACAAGAAAGCTGAAGAAGGAGAAAAATAAGAAGAAGTAGAAGAGAAGAAGAAGAGGAGAAGAAAAACAGAAGAAGAAGAAGAGAAGAAGAAAGAAGAAGAAGAAGAAGAAAAGAAGAAGAAGAAGAAGAAGAAGAAGAAGAAGAAGAAAAAAAAAGATGAAGAAAAAGTAAGAAGAAGAAGAAGAAGAAAGAAAAAAGAAGAAAAGAGAAGAAGAGAGAAGAGAAGAACAGAAGAAGAAAAAGAAAAAGCAGAAGATGAAGAACAGAAGAAGAAGAAGAATGAAAAGAAAAAAAGAAGAGAAGAAGAACAGAAGAAGAAGAAGAAGAAGAAGAAGGAAAAGAAAAAGAAGAAGAAGAAGGAGCCGAGGCCGACACCTCCGCTCAGCTCCCTCGCCATGAGAAACGGGATCAAGTTTTTCCAATTAAATACGACCAGTAAATAGAGGGAGGACTATAGTAAATTGTATTTTTTATCCGATCCTCTGGAGGGAGAAAGAGAGACACAGCGAGAAGCTTTAATTAAGCGTAAGTTCTGATAAAAAAAGTGTAATTTGGAGATACTGATTTTTCTTCGGTTGGTGGGGGGTGGGGGAAGGGGGGGCGGATAGGCTTTCGCCCTCAGTCTCTCTCTCTTTATCTGTCTGTCTGTCTCTTCCATTTGATCCATTTATCGATCTATTTATCTGTCTGTCTACCTGTCTGTCTGTCTATTTGCTTACCTATTTTTCTATCTGCTCTTTTACTCTCTCTCTCTCTCTCCTTAGTAGTAGTAGTAGTAAGAGGAGGGGAAGGAGAGAAGAAGAAGAGAAATAGGAGGAGGCAGAGGAAGGAGGAGGAAGTAGAGGAAGGATGGAGCGGAGAGGGAGGGGGGAGTGGAGGAAGAGGGGTGACGCGGAGGAGGAGGGAGGAGGAGGAGAAGGAAGAAAAAGGAAGGGGAGACGGAAAGGAAGAATAGGGTTAATTTCACCTTTCGCAGTTCGCCTTCTTATTTCGCCACTCAACTCTCACAGGCCACAGCGCCCGGTTTCCATATTTCGGC
>NW_020868556.1:94559-107059 GCF_003789085.1 Penaeus vannamei
ATATATATTATATATATATATAATATATATTATATTTCTGTCCGTGTAATTGTTGTGTCGTTGTGTGTTTGTGTTGTGTGTGTTTGTTTTTTGTGTGTGTGTGCGTGTGTTTGTATGCGTGTAGTGTGTGGCGTGTGTGTGTGTATGTGATATATATATCATATTGTGTGTGTATTATTATACATCACTTTCCCTCTTGCGTCTTTTCTTCTTCATTTTCCCCTTTTCTTTTCGCTCCTTTCGCACAGGGAAGAACAGACACATGAATACGAAAGAAGGATAAATCCCTTTAAATAGAACTGAATAAATTTCCTCATTCTTTGCTCTCCCATCTGCCTGATCTAGACACCCCCCCCTCCTCCCCTCCTCCTTCCTCTCTCCTTCCTCCTCCCTCCCGTCCCTCGCCTCTCTCTCCTCCCTCCCTCCTCCCTCCCCCTTCTTCCTTGTCCCAAAAGACGCGAAAAGTTTCCAACGCGTAATTCTTCAGATTTTTTTTTTTTTTTTTTAATTAGGTGAGGCAAAGTCGATCGCTAAGAGAGATGCCTCACGAACAGCATATGCCCTCATACCTCATACCTCATAGACGCACTTGGGGAAGGGGAGAAATATATGCAAATTGAGTTGAGATGGGACTCATGCATAGGTAATATGAAATGGAAAACAGTTGCCGGCTAGTATTTACCCAGGGATTTTAAGCAGGTGAGAGAGGAAAAGTCTGCGGTTAGACTAGCACGAGAGTAAGGAAATTACTTTATTGTTTTAGGAGTTTCTGTCTCAGGGTCATCGGCCGGTTAGGAGGCTAGATATTTATGTATGTTTTTTTCTGTTACTTTTTACCTGTCGTATGTTTGTCTGTCTCTGTCCAGTCGGAGAGAGAGAGAGAGAGAGAGAGAGAGAGAGAGAGAGAGAGAGAGAGAGAGAGAGAGAGAGAGAGAGAGAGAGAGAGAGAGAGAGAGAGAGAGAGAGAGAAGAGCGAAAAAGCGAGAGAGAGAAAAGAGAAAAAGAGAAAGAGGCGAAAAGCAAGAGAGAGAGAGACCGAGTAGAGAGAGAGAGAGAGAGAGAGAGAGAGAGAGAGAGAGAGAGAGAGAGAGAGAGAGAGAGGAGATACAGAGAATACAAACAGACAAAAACAGAAACAAACACAGGTAAGAACCTGCATACCCAAAAAAACAAAACAAAAAAACACACACATCTATATTTCTTCCTCCTACATTGCATACCTGTTACTAATATCATGCAACATTATCAAAACACGCCAGTTTGCAGAGCGCTCAAGGCAAACGCTTGCAGCAGACAAAAGGTCATCTAATAACACCTTTATGATGGCCATAAAGGCTGACATACGACGCTGTGTACTCGGATATACATGCAAAGACACATACATAACGACACGTACATGGGTGTATGTAGACACAGGAAGACAAACTCATGAATACAAATGAACAGAAGTGAATACATAAAGATAAGATGATGGAGATTCGTGGAAATCCGTGAAGATAAACGTACAAATACGAAGAGGAAATGTGAGTATCTAAATATAGACAATCATATCTAAAGATACACGGGTATTTTCTCGATTTTATACACACACGCTCACGTACGCACATATACGAACGCATACCTCAACGTAGTCACACACATATAAACCCTCATACACTCATAAAATATATTACACACGCCATCATAAAAAAATCTAAAAAAAAATCCCTCATGAATAATAAAGAAATAAATGAATAAATCAATAGATACGTAAATAGATTAGACAAATGTATAATTAACTTGATAAATGAATAAATGAATAAACGCATAGATGAGTAAACAAATGAATAGATAAGTAAATAGATAAACAAATAAATAGACAGATAGCTAAATTTATACGATATAAATACTGAATAAATAAGTAAAGCAAGAACACAAATTATAAATAGAATATAAAGATATAACACTTAGAAAAAAAACATCTGAATGAATAAGTAACAAGAGCCAAAAAAAAAAGTTAAAAAAAATATTATTAAAAAAAAATTGATATCATTACTCTGCTTAATTTCTCCTTGAAGTAAAGTGCAAATATCTGTTCAATGTCTCCTTTCACTTTTGCATTAAAAAAAAGAAAAATAAAAAAAAATGTCCAAATGTTTTGAGATATAAAGACAGCTATTCATAACATAAATGATTTTAGAAAGGTTGTGAGTGGAGTTATTTCAGGCTGTCTACACTTGTTTCAGCTTTTATTCACACTTACATATATGCGGAGCGGCGAGGAGGAAGGAAGAAGACGGGTGAGAGAAAGAGGGAGGAGGAGGAGGAGGAAAGGAAAAGGGAGGTAGGAGGGGGAAAAGGAGGAGGAGGAGGAGGAGGGAAAGAAAGACGGGTGAGAGAGGAGAGGGAGGAGGAGGAGGAAGGAAGAAGGACCGGGTGAGAGAAGGAGGGAGGAGCAGGAAGGAGGGAGGAGAGGAAGGAAGAGACGGGTGAGAGAAGGAGGGAGGAGGAGGAAAAGGAGGTAGGAGGGGAAAAGGAGGATTAAGAGGAGAGAGGGAAGGGGATGAGGATGGATGAGGGGAGGAAAAGGAGGAGGGAGCAAGTAGGAAGGGGGATGATGATGAGAAGGGGAGAAGGGAAAAGGAGGAGGAGGAGGAGGAGGAAAGGGGGATGAGGAGGAGGAAAAGGAGAGGAGAAGAGGAGATTCGGAGTGGATGATAGGTAGATAGACAGATACAGTCCCAGATGATGAAGAGATAGATAGAAAAAGGGAAGGAGAGAGAGAAAGAGAGAGACAGAGAGAGAGAGAGAGAGAGAGAGAGAGAGAGAGAGAGAGAGAGAGAGAGAGAGAGAGAGAGAGAGAGAGAGAGAGAGAGAGAGAGAGAGAGAGGAGTTGAACACTTTCTTCAGAACCCGTGTAAAGTAGATATATCTAAATGTAAACAATAAACAGAAATACACTACCTCAATCATGCTCATTATCTCCTCCCCCTCCTTTTCTCCTTCCTTCCCCTCCGTCATCCCTCCCTCCTCCCCCCCTATCTTCCTCCTCCACCTTTCATCTCCTCCTCTCTTCCTTCCCTCCCTCCCTCCTCCCTCCTCCCCGACTCCCAAGGAAGGTAAATGACAGCGATTTACACACAGCAGAAAGTGATGACATTATCCCGTGATGGACGCTATGACAAGTTTTATGCCATGCGAATGACAGCGTTATTAAACCTGTGGAATTCGGCGATTATGACCCTAGTCGCCCAGCTTTTACACGGATTTCAAAACAACAACACAACAACAACCAGCAACAGCAGCAGCAGCAACAACAACAGCAACAACAACAACAGCCAGCAGCAGCAACAACAACAACAACAAGCACAAACAACGAACAACATCAACAACATCAACAAAACAAGAAACAACAAACAACAGCAAACAACAACAACAACACAACACACCAACAACACAACAACACCACCACAAGAACACACTACACCAACAACAACATTTACCACCACCACTACCACCACCAAACACCATATAAGTGTAATGTCAGCATTCGAGGGTTCCATATTGGGTGATGGTTCTCTCCTCATCTCTTTTATTCGGTGGTCGACGCTGATCCCTTATTCGGTGAATTGCATATACGAAGTATTGGTGTTGCTTAAAGTAATGATCCCGAGGCTTTGAGCACATGACAAGGGGATGTGCATTGTATATTACATATATGCGATACTTATAAGCACGATTCCCAAAGACTGTGTGATATATACATAACATACAACATACACACCACACACACACACACAGCACACACAACACACACATACAGATACACATCACACACATCACATATATTCACATACATATCATCATATATTTATATTATATATATATATATATAATATATATATATATTACTATAACTATATATGTATTATATATATATATATATGTATATATATATATATATATATATATATATATATATATATATATATATATATATCTATATATATATATATGTATATATATATATATATATATATATATATATATATATATATATATATATATATATATATATATATATATATATATATATATATATATATATATATATATATTATATATATATATATATATATATATATATATATATATATATATATATACGCATGTGTGTGTGTGTGTTTTGTGTGTGTGTATAGACACACACACCCTCTTTCAATCTCTTCTTCCATCCCTCTCTACCAACCTCCTTCTCTTCCTTTCTCCCTCTCACCCTCCCTCCCTCCCTCCCTCTTACATTCCCTCCTTCACCCCCTCCTTCGCTTCCGGCTTCCACTCCTTTCCTCCTTCACTCCCGCCTTCCCTCCTCACTCCCACCTTCCACCCGCAACGCACTCCCCCCCCCCCACACACACCCAACCCCTCCCCCTCCCCATCCCCCCTCCTTCACCCTCTCCTTCCCTTCCGGCTTCCACTCCGTCCCTCCCACCCTTCCACCCTTCCTTTATTCCCTCCCCCACCCCTCCCCCTCCCCCTCCTTTATTCCCCTCCCCACCCCCCTCCTCCCCCCTCCTTCACCCCTCCCCCCCCCACGTCCCGGAGCCCCATAATTCCTTTGTGGAGGTCGTTCCCATCGCACACGCTCCCCGTCTCACAAACGCGCGTGGAGACAAAAGCACACACGAGGGGAGAGAGAAAATATACGTGAAGTGAGGAACCTTTCCCGCCTGCGATGGAGGGACGAAGTAATAAAAAAAAAAGAAGGGGGGAGGGGGGTAGAAAAGAGAGAGTGATAAAGGAGAGAGAGAAAAAAGTGGGGGAGGTAGAACACAGTGATAAAGGAGAGAGAGAGAAAAAAGTGGGGAGGGAGGGGGGAGGTAGAAAAGAGAGCAAGTGATAAGGAGAGAGAGAAAAAAGTGGGGGGAGGGAGGGGGGAGGTAGAAGAGAGCAGTGATAAAGGAGAGAGAAGAAAAAAGTGGGGGAGGGAGGGGGAGGTAGAAAGAGAGCAGTGATAAAGGAGAGAGAGAAAAAAAGTGGGGGAGGGAGGGGGGAGGTAGAAAGAGAGCAGTGATAAAGGAGAGAGAGAAAAAGTGGGGGAGGGAGGGGGAGGTAGAAAAGAGAGCAGTGATAAAGGAGAGAGAGAAAAAAGTGGGGGAGGGAGGGGGGAGGTAGAAAAGAAGCAGTGATAAAGGAGAGAGAAAAAAAGTGGGGGAGGGAGGGGGGAGGTAGAAAAGAGAGCAGTGATAAAGGAGAGAAGAGAAAAAGAAGGGGGGGAGGGGGAGGTAGAAAAGAAGAAGTGATAAAGAAGAGAGAGGATGAACGCACGTACACGCTCGGAAGGGTTGTATAGATATGTGTAAGGGTGTGTGTTTGGGTTTGTGTGTGCGTGTGTGTATGTAGGGGGAGGGTGATACACATGTACATAGCCATAGATACACACACCTACACGCCCACACACACACACACATACATACACAAACACACACCACACACACAACACAAACACAAACACAACACAACACACAAACACACACATACACACACATACATAATATATATATCTTATAGCTTTATCTATCCATCTATCTACCTATCTATATATAAGATTATATTCATACATATATATACACACCGTTAATACGCACATACCCAGAATAACTCGCAGCTCAGACATTCAGACACTCCAACTTTAAGCGCACTAAAACCCGGATGTGACTGTGTTGAGTGTCTTGAATGCAATGTAATTGTGTTCGCAAATATAACACAGATCATTAAATCCGTCACTGCATGTTGCATAAGGAAGCGATCGATTACAGGCTACGGCTGTGGAGGATGAAGGATGGTGGAGGATGAAGGATGGTGGAGGATGAAGGATGGTGGAGGATGAAGGATGGTGGAGGATGAAGGATGGTGGAGGATGAAGGATGGTGGAGGATGAAGGATGGTGGAGGATGAAGGATGGTGGAGGAAGAAGGATGGTGGAGGATGAAGGATGGTGGAGGATAAGGATGGTGGATGGATGAAGGATGGTGGAGGATGAAGGATGGGGAGGATGATGGGATGAAGGATGGTGGAGGATGAAGGATGGTGGAGGATGAAGGATGGTGGAGGATGAAGGATGGAGGATGAAGG
Organism: Penaeus vannamei; assembly: GCF_003789085.1. NCBI lineage: Eukaryota > Metazoa > Arthropoda > Malacostraca > Decapoda > Penaeidae > Penaeus > Penaeus vannamei. Next base: position 100,674 of record NW_020868556.1, read on the forward strand.
ATGGTGGGAGATGAAGGATGGTGGAGGATGAAGATGGTGGAAGGATGAGGATGGAGGATGAAGGATGCGGAGGATGAAGGATGGAGATGAAGGAAGGTGAGGATGGTGGAGGATGAAGGATGGTGGGATGGAGGATGAAGGATGGTGGAGGATGAAGTGGTGGAGATGCAGGATGAGGATAGTGGGATAGTGGAGGTGTGTGAGTGTGGTGATGAGGTGTGGGTGAGAGAGATGGTGTAGTGAGTGAGGTGTTGTGTAACGTAAGAGTTGTATGTTGTGAGGTATAGTGAGGATGCTGGTATAGTGATTTGTGGTGTTCTGAGGTATGGTGAAAGCTCAGGGTGTTACTTTGCACCGAGTATGGCAGTTATGACGGCTAGACACACACACAAGAGTGTATGTATATGTGTATGTGTGTGTGTGTGTGTGTGTGTGTGTTTGTGTGTGTGTGTGTGTGTGTGTGTATATATATAATATATATATATATATATATATATATATATATATATATATATATATATATATATATATATATATATATCCAAAACGCAGTTATAACGAGAGCGACACAGTGACACAAAGCGACGCCCAGCTGCAGAGTGACCAACCGACACGGCGTTGGCAGTGACAGCGGCGCAGGTGGCAGACATAACCTCAAGAGGCTGTCCATCGCCGTCATAAGAGCCATAAGGTGCCAGATGTCGCTATTTTTAGAAACCCAACACCGTTTCGTGTGGTGGCGCAGGTGGGTCGGATTGGCACCGCGTTCGGGCTCGGGTTTATGGTCTTGGCTTTTGTTGGTGTTATCATTGTTTTATTTTCATGTTTTTCTTTTTCATCTTTTTTATTTATTTTTTGTTATAATGATGATGATGATGATAATGTAATCTTTTTTTATTATCTTTGTTATCTTTGTTATAATAACGATGATGATGATAATGATGATAACGATAGTAATCATTATTATTATTATACTATTATACTATTTTCATTTTTGTTTTTGTTATCATTATCATTATTATTATCATTATCCTTATTTTTTATCAATATCATTATCACTATGACCATTATTTATCATTACTACTGCTACTTCCGTTACCATTATGATTATTGTTGTTATTGTTGTTGTTGTTATCATTATTGTTTATCATCATTCTTATCATTATCATTATCATTTTATCATTATCATTATCATTTTTATCATCATTATTATAATTTTTTATCATTATCATCGTCATCATCATCAATATCATCATTATCATTATTTTCATTATTATTGTTATCATTATCATTATCATTACTGTGTGGTGTGTGTGCGTGTGTGTCTGTGTGTGTATGTGTGTGTATGTGTGCGTATGTGTGTGTACGTGTGTGCGTGCGTGGGTCTGTGTATGCGTATGTGCGTGCGTCTGTGTGTGTGTGTGCAATACATTATGTGATGATAGACTTGATGATGGATTTATGAAATGGTGCATAATTAGATCGATAGATGGGTTGGCGGATAAAAGGCAGTAATTGATAAGGAATCAATTAATGTGTTATCGGCAGCTTTAATGGAATTCCTCTTGGGTAGGATGAGAGATCGCTATAAAGGAGTTTGTCTTTTTTTGTCTGTCTGTCTGTTTATCTATTTATTTGTCTGTCTGTTTGTCTGTCTGTCTGTCTGTCTGTTTGTCTGTCAGTCAGTCTGTCTCTCTCTGTCTTCATCTCTCTCTCTCTCTCTCTCTCTATCTATCTATCTATCTATCTATCTCCGTTCTCTTTCTCTATCTCTCTCTCTCTTTCTCTCTCTCTCTGTCTTCATCTATCTCTCTCTCTCTCTCTCTCTCTCTCTCTCTCTCTCTCTTCTCTCTCTCTCTCTCTCCTCTCTCTCTCTCTCTCTCTCTCTCTCTCTCTCTCTCTCTCTTCTCTCTCTCCTCTATCTATCTATCTATCTATCTCCGTCTCTCTTTCTCTCGCTTCTCTCTTTCTCTCTCTCTCTGTCTTCTCTATCTCTCTCTCTCTCTCTCTCTCTCTCTCTCTCTCTCTCTCTCTCTCTCTCTCTCTCTCTCTCTCCTCTCTCTCTCTCTCTCTCTCTCTCCTCCTCTCTCTCTCTCTCTCTCCTATCTCTTTCTCTCTCTCTCTTGCCCCTCTCGCAGCACCCTTTCTCCCTTTCTCCTCCTCCTCCTCCTCTTTTCTTCTCGTTTTGTTACAGGCCAGCTTGTCCTCCCAGCTCCGTGACCTGGGACCTCGTGTGACCTCGTTCTGAAGACTGGAGGCAAATATTCTCCAGAACGGATTTGGATGTAGGAAAAAGGGGACAGGGAGGGAGGGAGAGGATAGAAGGAGGGAGAGGGGAAAGAAGGAGGAGGGAGGGAGGGAGGAGAGGAGGAATAGAGGCGAGATAGGACGGGAAGGGAGGGAGGGATAGAGGAAAGGGAAGAGGAGGGAGGGAGAGATAGAGGAAAGGGAAGAGGGGAGGGGGGGGGGGAGAAGGGGAGGAATAGAGGAGAGGAAGGGAAGGAGGAAAGAGGAGGGGGGATAGAGGAGGGGGGGGAATAGAGGAGACCGAGGGAGGGAGGGGAGGAGAGGAAGGAGAGAGGGGTCGGAAACGAAAAGAGAGAAGGAGGAAGAAGGGGAGAATAAAAGGAGCAAAAGAGGAAGGGAGGATGAAAGTGAGGGAAAGAGAAAGAGAGAAATGGAGATTGGCAGACAAACAGACAAACAAACAGACAGATATACCGTAAAGAAGAGAGGGAGAAACGCAGAGAGAGCGAGTAAAGGAGGGAGGAATATATGAAGAGAGAGAGAGAGAGAAAGAGACAGACAGACTATGTATAAGGAAGGAAGAATGGGATAACAAAAGAGAGAGCGGAAAATCGAGGACATACTATTGTAACTCGACAGTTCACAGTATCAAATAAGTATCATTTTGATATAACAAGATCATGACCGATGATCACAGATTAACAACAACAATAACCCAAGCTCGATGATCATGATATTAATCACTCTTATAACCCTATTAATGATAGCAATCATCATAACAAACAATGTAAACACACAATGCATCACAAATCTGTCTGTCTGTCTGTCTTTCTCTCTCTCTCTGTTTCTCTCTCTCTCTCTCTCTCTCTCTCTCTCTCTCGTCTCTCTCTCTCTCTTCTCTCTCTCTCTCTCTCTCTCTCTCTCTCCTCTCTCTTCTCTCTCTCTCTCTCTCTCTCTCTCTTCTCTCTCTCTCTCTCTCTCTCTCTCTCTCTCTCTCTCTCTCTCTCTCTTTCTCTCTCTCTCCTCTCTCTCTCTCTCTCTCTCTCTCTCTCTCTCTCTCTCTCTCCTCTCTCTCTCTCTCTCTCTCTCTCTCTCCCTCCCTCCTCCCTCCCTCCTCCCTCCTCCTCCCTCCCTCCCTCCCTCCCCTCCCTCCCTCCCCTCCCTCCCTCCTCCCCTCTCTCCCTTTCTCTCTTTCTCTCTCTCTCTCTCACGAATTATCTTAAAACCGCATCCAACTTGAGTCTTAAAACACCGATCCAAAACAGCTGTCAAAGAATTTTAAATTAATATCACAGGCCCACGGTAATCCAAAGCGACCTGACAGTAAGCCAGTGCGCAGCGTAAGAGGATTGGCGTAAAATTGCGTTTAAAAGCAAAAGTCGAGAGAAAAAGCCTTTAATAGATGGATAAAGAGATGATTTTTTTTATTGGGTTTGTGTCGGTAGGTAGATAGATGGACAAATTGACTGGGAGATGGATAGATGGACAAATTGACTGGGAGATGGATAGATGGACAAATTGACTGGGAGATGGATAAAATGGATGGAGAGACTGGTAGATAGATAATTAGATGAATAGACTGGTAATTAGATAATTAGATGAATAGACTGGTTGATAGATAGATGGATAGATAGACTAGTAGATAGATAGATGGATAAATAGACTGATAGATAGATAATTAGATGATAGATAGTAGATAGAGATGGATATATAGACTGGTAGATAGATAGATGGATAAATAGATTGGTAGATAGATAGATGGACAAATTGACTGGTAGGTAGATAATTAGATGAATAGACTGGTTGATAGATAGATGGATAAATAGACTAGTAGATAGATAGATGGATAAATAGACTGGTAGATAGATAGATGGATGAATAGACTGGTAGGTAGATTTGGTATGGATTTGGTATGTTTAGATACATACGCACATGCACACGCTGACACATACAACAAGGATGGTACATAGATACATACGCATATACATAGAGAGAGAGAGAGAGAGAGAGAGAGAGAGAGAGAGAGAGAGAGAGAGAGAGAGAGAGAGAGAGAGAGAGAGAGAGAGAGAGAGAGAGAGAGACGAATAAACAACTACATAATAGATAGAGAATAGATAGGAAGGCGCAAAATAAAGAGTACGAGAAGCGTATATGAGATAGACAAAAACACAAACAACACACAAAACAAAAACAACAACAACAACAACAGAACACACAGTACAAAGAACAACCCCAAAACTCTCATGCTGTATCAATGAGCATCCGTGAATTCCCCTCTCNTCAATTTATACTGCGTTCGACCTCCCTTGGTCTCGTTTTTCTTATTTTCCTCTTCTCCCCCCCTCCCCCCTCCCCCCCCTCTCTTATTAATTTCCTTTTCCAACACGTGGAAGAATTCAATATGAGAGCGTTCGGGCCCAAAATCACCCTTATTCCCAAGCACCATAAGGGCGTAGTTTGCATTTCCCCTTCCTCTCTCAATTCTGCCAAAGTGGTAAAGAAAAATCGCCTTTCGTTCCCTGTGGAGTAAGATGGATATTTGAATAACACGAAACACTTACTCGAGAATTCGCCTTGTGAGGTGTGTAAAAGAGCGTAAGTGTGATGTAGGTTTTTTTTCACACACATGCGCGCGTACACAGCTATACGTACACATGCACACACGCGTACCCACGTTGCGACATGGATACACACCCATACATACATAGGAAAATACACATGTGTATACGTGTGTGTATGTGTATACGTCTGCTTAGTGTATTATGTGTGTGATGTTGTTGTATGTGTGTGTGTTCGTCTGTGTGTGTGTGTCATGCCTGTGCGTGTGTTCGTGTATGTGTGTGTGTGTGTTTGCGTGTGTATGTGTTTGCGTGTGCATGTGTGTACGTATGTGATTGCGCCATGTGTGTGCGTATGTGTGTGTGTGTGTGTGTATGTGTTATTTGCGTCTGTATAATGGATTGCGCCATGTTGTGTGTATGTCTGTGTGGTGTATTTGCGTCTGTTGTGCGCCATGTGTGTACGCGTATGTGTGTGTTGTGTGTTTGCGTCTGTATGTGTGGATGTGCGCCATGTGTGTACGTTGTATGTGTGTGAGAGTGTAATCTATGTAGAAAAATTGGATTTTCGTTTCAATGAAGCCGAACCGCCAACACGACGGGTATTTTGTAAACATAATTAAAAAAAAAAAAAAAAAAAAAAAAAAAAATTGTCCCAAAATTTATTCTTGTGTTAAAAAAATGTATTTAGGGGGTGGGGTTAAGGGGGGGTGAGGGGGTGAAGGGGGTGAGGGAGGGAGAGAGGAAGGGGGCGAGGAGGAGAGATGTTAGAAAGGTTAAAGAGGAGAAAGAGAGAGATAAGAGGGAAAAGGAGGAGAGGGAGAAGGGAGTTAGAGGTTTGATAGAAAAGGGAGAGGAAAGATGCGAAGAGAGAAAGAAAGAAAGAAAGGAGAGAGAGAGAAAGAAGAGAGAGAGAGAGAGAGAGAGAGAAGAGAAAAGAAAGAGAGAGAGAGAAGAGAGAAAGAAAGAGAGAAGAGAGAGAGAAGAAAGAACACGAAAAGAGAAGAAGAGAGAGCAGAAAGAAAGAGAGACGAGAGAGAGAAACGTAGATGTAAGGGGGATAAGGTTGACAAGAAATTGAGAGAGGGGAGAGAGAGAAGGGTGTGAAGGGAGAGGGGAGAAGAGGTTGGGCGAGGGAGAGGGGGGGGGAGGAAGAGAAGAGTTTGGAACACAAGCACACAACACACAGACGGGGGAGGAGAATGAGACCACAAACGGGAGATCGGAGAGGAAGGGGGGAGGGAGAGCTTGATAGAAAAGTGAGAGGAAAGGATGGGAGAGAAGAGAGAGAGAAAGGGGTTGTGAAAGGGGGGGGGAGAGGGGAAGAGAGGTTTAGAGAGAGGGGGGGTAGGGGAGAAAGAGAAGGGGAGAGGGAGAAGGTTAAGAGAGGAAGAGAGAAGTTTTGAGAGGGAAAGGGTGGGGGCGGGGGGTAGAAAAGGCTGAGAGGGGCGGGGAAGGGGAAAAGAACCATTAGATTTCAATTTTCGATAAGTTTACCATATCTTAATGTAATCCAGTAGTATTAATCAATTGAAATGAAAAACAGAAGATTTTTTTTCTTCTTCTCTCTCTCTCTCCCTC
>NW_020868556.1:119267-124267 GCF_003789085.1 Penaeus vannamei
AACTTTTCCCCTCAAGTTTCTCCCCTCAAAAACAACCATAGAAACCCTTCGAAAACCCCTTAGAAACCTCCAAGAAAAGGAGAACAGAAGAGAACGAATTCCCTCAAGCCCCGAACCCTATAAACCCCTCGGAAACCCTTAGAAACCCGCTAAAGAAAGGAAAACAGACGAGAACTTTTTCCCTCAAGTTCCACCCCTCAAGAACAACCATAGAAACCCTTCGAAAACCCCTTAGAAACCCCCTAAGGAAAGGAAAACAGACGAGAACATTTTCCCTCAAGTTCCACCCCTCAAGAACAACCATAGAAACCCTTCGAAAACCCCTTAGAAACCCCCTAAGGAAAGGAAAACAGACGAGAACATTTTCCCTCAAGTTCCACCCCTCAAGAACAACCATAGAAACCCTTCGAAAAACCTCTCAGAAAACCTCTAAGAAGAGAACGAATAGCCTTAAGTCCCGCCCCACGTTGGACAAGAAATCGCAGCTATTCAGACAATGGCAAGGTCGAGGGAGGCAAGTACAGGGGGAGGGGGGGAGGGCAAGGGGGGAGGGGGAGGGGGAGGGTACAGGGGAGGGGAGGGGGAGGGGAGGGGGAGGCAAGTACAGGGGAGGGGGAGGGGGAGGCAGGTACAGGGGAGGGGGAGGGGAGGGGGGGGAGGGGGAGGGGGGTACAGGGGGAGGGGAGGGGGGGAGGCGGGGGGGGGAGGGGGGAGGGAGGCAAGTACAGGGAGGGGAGGGGGAGGGAGGGGGAGGGGGAGGGGAGGCAAGTACAGGGGAGGGGAGGGGAGGGGAGGGGGAGGGGGAGGGGGAGGCAAGTACAGGGGGAGGGGGAGGGGGGAGGGGGAGGGGGAGGGGGAGGCAAGTACAGGGGAGGGGAGGGGAGGGGAGGGGGGAGGAGGCCGAATCAGCGACAAAGGGAGATGAGTATAAATAGTGGGCAGGGGGGGGGGAGCCTCTCTCTCTCTCTCTCTCTCTCTCTCATTCTTTTTCGTGTTTTTTTCTCTCTCCTTTTCTCTTTCTCTCTCTTCTGTACCTTTTTTTCTCTTATTTCTCTTTTTCTTTCTGCTCTTTTCTCTTTAATTTTCTCTTACTCTTTCTCTCTCTTTCCCTTTCGTGTTCTTTTTTTTCTTATTTTCTAACTGTCTCTCTCTCTCTCTCTCTCTCTCTCTCTCTCTCTCTCTCTCTCTCTCTCTCTCTCTCTCTCTCTCTCTCTCTCTCTCTCTCTCTCTCTCTCTCTCTCTCTCTCTCTCTCTCCTTCTTGCTCAATCTATTGATTTCTCTTGCTCCCCCCTCTCTCTCTCTTTCTTGTTTTTTTCTCTCCCTTTTCGCTCCCTTTTTCTCAGTTTCTCGCTCTCTTTCTCTCCCTTCATTACTCTCTTCCATCCTGTTTGTCTGTCTGTCTTTCTTTCTCTCTCTCTTCCTATGTTTTTCTCCGATTTTATTTTTCATTTTATCTCTATTTTTTGTTTTGTTTCTTCATATTTTTTCGATCTTTGTCTTTGCACTGTTTTTTTTTAGTCTCTTTCTCCCTGTTTCTCTCTCTTTATCACTTCATTTCTCCATGGGTTCCTCGACCTTTCCTGTTTCTCTATTTTTTATTTGTCTCTCGGTCTCTTTTTCTCTGTCTTTCCCTCCTTATCTTTCTCTTTCCCTCCTCTCCCTCTCCCCTTTCCCCTCCCTCTATCCTCTCTTTCTCCCTCTCTCTCTTTCCTTCTGTCCCTCCTCCCCTCTCTCTTTCTCCCTCCCTCCCTCCTCCCCCTCTCTCTTTCCTTCCCCCTCCACCCCTCCCCTCTCTCCTTTCTCCCTTTCTCCCTCCACCCCCTCCTCTCTCTTTTTCCTTCTTCCCCTCTCTCTGTCTATCTGTTTATCCCTCTCTCTCTCTCTCTTTTCTCCCCCCCCTCTCTCTCTTTCCCCCTCCTCTCTCTCTCTCTCTTCCCCCCCCCCCTTTCTCTTTTCCCCCTCTTCTCTTTCAGCTCCAAAGAGGAAAGGGAATTTTGTGACTACAGCTGCAAGGTAACTTTTTTTTCTTTTTTCTTTTTTCTTTTTCTTTTCTTTTACCCTTTTAGTAGGGAAGATGAAATGGAAATCTTATCCTGAAATAATCTCTTTAATTGCTCCTGATATATACTTAATGATCTTCCTAATTGGTTCAGATATAGCCTAATTAATCTTTCGAGTTGGCTCAGATATAGAATTAATGATCTTTATAATTATTTCAGGTATATAGCTAATGATTTTTCTAAGTGGTTCTGATATGTAATCAATGGCGTTTTTAATTAGTTTAGATATATTATTAATTGAATTATTAGTGAATTAGTAACCCAAGGACGCATTCACATATATCAAAAAAAAAGAAAGATAAAACGTTAATAGGTTTTAGTGAAATTGATAAAAAATAAGAAATAGGATAAGGCTAAAAATTATTTATTTATGGCGTAGAACCTTTTTAGAACGATACAAAAAAAAAAAAAAAGAAAGAAAGAGAGAGAAAAAAAAACAAAACAAGGTAGCTTTTTTACATTCTATTGGGAAAGGGAAACCGAAAATAAAACGTATTTTCAAGGAGAAGTATAGAAAAAAATGCGTCTTGTGAGAAAGGGATATAATGGTAGCATATAAAAAAAGTTTTAGAAATACGACAAGAATTTGAACATAGTGATAAAAAAAAACGTTTTACCACATTTCCCTATAAACAACATCGAATAATGTGTATAAAAAAGCTCCTACAGACAGAAATATCTGAAATATAAAAAAGGAAACCAAAGAAGAAGAAGAAGAAGAAAAAATAAAAGTAGGGGAGAATCTAGAACAGAATAAGAACACATTAGAAGAAAAAAGCAAAAAATAACAAAAATAATAATAAATAACTAAAATAAAGATGACAAAAATAAATAAATAAATAATAACAATAATAATAGTAATAATAATGATGATGATAATAATAATAATAATAATAATAATAATAATAATAATAATAATAATAATAATAATAATAATAATGATAATAATAATAATAATAATATGATAATGTAATAACAAAGGAAAAGAAAAATATCTAACTAATCACACATTCATAAATGCATGGACACATACATACATCCAGACATACATACGCACATACGCATATATATGAACACATACATAATCCACACATACATACACACATACATACATCCACACACATAAATACCTACATAATCAGCAAACACATACAACCATACACACGCACACACATATATACATACACACACACACACACACACACACACACACACACAAACACACACACACACACACACACACACACACACACACACACACACACACACACACACACACACACACACACAAACACACACACACCGAAAACAAAGAACGCAGATCCACGTCATAAGCCACAGAGGGCCCTCTCACCCACTTCTTCCTTTGCGCAAAACAACTATAATCCATAGGAAAGACCATATCATTGTTTACATTTTTGTTTTACTGAAACTATGTACATTGTAGTTCACTTCAAACAAAGGGAAAGTATATAGGGATCTCCGGACATTTATCACAGAAAGCACAGACCTTCTTGTAAGAATGTGTCCAAGGGAGAGAGAGAGAGAGGGTGTGTGGGGGGAGAGGGAGGGGGAGGGGGCGTCTTGGATACTTTGTGTCTCCGTAAAAGTTATCAGGAAACGTAATTTGTTTTCCTCTCTCTCTCTCTCTCTCTCTCTTTTTTTTTTTTTTTTTTTATCTCTGTCTCTGTTCGCCTGTTTCCCTCTCGCTCTCTCTGTCTGTCTGTCTCTCTCTCTCTCTCTCTTTCTCTCACTCCCCCCCCCTCTCTCTCTCTCTCTCTTTCTCTTTCTTGAGATTCTTATATGAATAAAAAAGAAAATGGTCTTACCCTTTACGTTAGCTAGAGAGGCGAATGATGCAAGATCTTATTGTGTCAGGGGAAAGGTAGCGATTCTTGCCGCGAATAAAAACCTATGAAGTTATTTATGTATGCGTAGATGTCAGTATCCTCTACACATTTGTCCTTTTATCTGTATATCTATCTGTCTGTTTATCTGACTATCTATCTGTCTATCTATCTGCCTATCTTTTATCTATATGTCTATCTGTTTATCTGCTTATGTCTGTTTATCTGCTTATCTATCTATTTATCTATCATCTATCTGTTTATACTCCTTTCTTCCTATCTGTCTGTTTATCTATCTATCTATTTATCTGTCTTTCTATCTGTCTATCCCTTTATTTATCTGTCTATTTCTCTATCCATAATCAGATCCTGGAGACGATGCTGGAGCTACTCAGATTAACAATGACAAAATCAGATTTCCGAGAGACAAATAGACCGAAATTCTCTAAAAAAAAAAAAAAGGCGAAAGAAAGGGACCCGAAGACAGACCCTGATTTTAAAAACAAAACAAAACAAAAATAGAAAAAATAAAAAAATTAAAGGAGGACGAGTCACCTGTCTAGCAATCACACAGCGACCCCGAAGCGACACCTTAAGCCCCCCCCCCCCCCCCCAAGACGCGAGTGCCATAAGGTCGAAATCACAGAGCTTCCGCGGGTGACAGTGACCCGTATCCACAGACCATGAAAATACCCGAGTACAAATGAGGGGCCGTTTCTCGCGCAGGAGTGAAATATCGCGGGACATCCTTCTCTTAGGGCGTGAGGCGGAGAAGTAGGCCAAGGAGGGAGGGAGGGAGGGAGGGAGGGAGAGAAGGAGGAAGGAGAGGAGATGGGAGGGAGGGAGGGAGGGAGAGAGGGGAGGGATGGGGAGGGAGGGAGGGAGGAAGGGGGGAGGAGGGAGGGAGAGAGGGAGGAAGGGATGGGGGGGGAGGAGGGAGGGAGGGAGGGAGGGAGGGGGGAGGGAGGAAGGAGAGAAGGAGAGAGGAAGGGAAGGGTGATGGAAAGGAATAGGGGGAGGGAGTGAAATACAGGAAAGGAGAGAAATAAGGGGAGGGATTGAACAAGGGAGAGCAGAAGGGGGGAGGGACAG
>NW_020868556.1:140727-143227 GCF_003789085.1 Penaeus vannamei
ATTATGTTGCCATGTGACAGAAAACTCAGACTACAACCATTTCACTGAAATTAAGATAAAAAATAACACTGCGTTTTCCGAAATGAAATGAAAAAAAAGAAAAATTCTATCACATCATATGAAAAGTATAATAAAAGGTATTTGATCATAAGAAAAGCGAATGTCCTCGCGTGTCTCCTTTGTGTAATGAAAATTGGAGATGATGTAGGGGTTTTGTGAAGTATATATGAGATGGGGTATTGCGGGCTGAGTGAGAGAGAGAGAGAGAGAGAGAGAAGAGAGAGAGAGAGAGAGAGAGAGAGAGAGAGAGAGAGAGAGAGAGAGGGAGAGAGAGAGAGAGAGAGAGAGAGAAGAGGGAGAGGGAGAGGGAGAGGGAGAGAGAGAGAGAGAGAGGAGAGAGAGAGAAGAGAGAGAGAGAGAGAGAGAGAGGGAGGGGGGAGGGAGGGAGGGAGAGGGAGAGGGAGAAGAGAGAGAGGGAGAGAGAGAGAGAGAGAGAGAGAGAGAGGAGAGAGAGAGAGAGAGAGAAGAGAGAGAGAGAGAGAGAGAGAGAGAGAGAGAGAGAGAGAGAGAGAGAGGAGGAGAGGGAGAGGAAGAGAGAGGGAGAGGAGAGAGAGGAAGAGAGAGAGAGAGAGAGAGAGGAGAGAGGAGAGAGAGAGAGAGAGAGAGAGAGAGAGAGAGAGAGAGGAGGGGGGGGGGGGGGGAGGGGGAGAGGGGGAAGGGGGAGGGAGGGAGAGGAGGGAGGGAGAGGGAGGGAGGGAGGGAGGGAGGGAGGGAGGGAGGGAGGGAGAGGAGAGAGAGAGAGAGAGAGAGAGAGAGAGAGAGAGAGAGAGAGAGAGAGAGAGAGAGAGAGAAGAGAGAGGAGAGAGAGAGAGAGAGAGAGAGAGAGAGAGAAGAGAGAGAGAGAGAGAGACAGAGAAAGAGCGAGAGAGAGAGAGAGAGAGACAGAGAGAGCGACAGACAGAGAAAGAGACAGACAGAGAGAGAGAAAGAGAAAGAGAAAGAGAGAGAGAGAGAGAGACAGACAGAGAAAGAGCGACAGACAGAGAGAGAGAGAGACGCGATAGGGTACAGAAAGTACACAATAAGAATGCAGAGAGTGTCCCTCTAAGTATCAAAGAATGGAGAGACTTAAAAGCTTTCCAAACTTGAGCGTAGAACACCCACCCTTCAACGACAGCGAGAGAAGCCATACAGTGTACTTTGAACGTGAATATAATAATAAGAAACAAGCAGGATATTACAGCATAATAAAAAAACAATAAATAAAAACAAAAAAAAGATACTTCCTCACGTGTTATTAACATTAATCACCGTAAATAAATAAATGATACCAATATCAGAAAGAAATTGAGAAAATACTAGATCAAATTGAAAAACAAACAAACAAACAATCAAACAAAGATGGAAAATGAGTAAAGGAAAATGTTGATATAATTCCCATATGAAAATACTCGCTGGCAACATCACAGACCTAGCTGCGACATTCATACTGCTTATGTTTTCCTGTTATTATTTACGCTTATATAAAGAGAGAAGAATGCCTTAGTATATATATTGATGTTTGCATAACACCCCGATGACAACTAATCTACTTGAACATCACATAAGAACAATATTGTTTACAAAGGAAATACAGATATGGTAAGAAATTCAATTTACCTTCTAATTATTATTATTTTTTTTAATTATTATTATTTCCGTCTTTGTATACACGTTATTGTGTTTGAAATTTATGGCCATTGTCATTTATTCTTCCATGCTTTAATGTCTCATTATAAAAATAGGGTGTTTGTTCATTGTTCATCATCATTTTATTCTTATTATTTATGTTCATCATGTTCTTTTTTTTGTTTGTGTCATTGTAGCAAGAGGGTGTTTGTTCATTGTTCATCATTTATTTTTTGATGTTTATTTGTGTAATTGGAACAAGAGAACGTTTGTTAATTGTTCATTTATGTTTATCATCATTTATTCTTTTTATGTTTCTTTGTGTCATTGTAACAAGAGGGTGTTTGTTACTTGTTCATTTACTTCATAATCATATATTCTTTCATGCTTTTTTGTCTCATTGTAAACTGTTCATCTATTTAACCATCATTTATTCCTTCAAGCTTATTTTTGTCCCATTGTACCAAGAGAGTGTTTGTAACTGTTCATTCATGTTCAACTAGATGTTCATAGACAAGAGTAGACAGGCTTTTACTCCTTATACACGACAGAGGTTAGTAGCACAGTTGGTACTGGGTTGCTATGGTAACAGAAAGGGGGTATGGAGGTTCATAGGTTTCGTAACGAGTAAATTAAGCCGTGGGTATCTCTCTCTCTCTCTTCATCTCCTTTTCTCTCTCTCTCTTTCTTCCCTTTCTCTTCTCTCTTCTTTCTTCTTTCTCTCTCTCTCTTTCTCTTTATTTGTTTTCTCTCTCTCCTTTTCTATCTCTCGTCTCTCTTTCTTTCTCTTCTCTCTGCTTGTTTTCTGTTCTTCCTTTCTTCTTTCTCTCTC
>NW_020868556.1:148227-150516 GCF_003789085.1 Penaeus vannamei
GCCACTCTAGTCGGCTACTCTATTTGTGTACCGGGTGTAAAGGGCGTGTGCGTTCTATACCCTATTCAATATTTATTTTTTCTTAATCTGCCGGTCTGTTTGTATACATGTCTATCTGGGAAATACACATACATACGCACATACACGTACAGATAAACACACACACACAACACCACGCCCCCGCCCGCTCCTTCCACACAACACACGCACGCTCCCCCATTCCCCCTCACACACACACACACGCACACAAACACACACACAGATATACAGACAGTACTGTTTAACATTTAAGAAAAGGCAATATAAGACCATTACACAACGGTAAAACAGAAAACAAACACAACAAACAAAAAAAAAAAAATCTGAAAAGCTGATGAATTTCTTCCACCAACATACAACATAATAACAACAAATTATCGAAACACAAGAGCGATAATTACAAACAAAAACAAATCTAAGAAACACCGACCAAATCCTTAAGTGAAAACACAAAATAGACACAAAGCAAACCACAAACACCCCCCCCCCCCCCCCCCCCCCCCCCCCCCCCCCCCCCCCCCCCCCCCAAACACAAACATAAAAAATTCTAAAAAAAAACAGCAAAACGCCCACAGTGGAAAACAAAAAAAAAAAAAAAAGACCCCCCCAACAAATAAAACATAAACTAAAATTTCTCAAAAAAAAAAAAAACAAAAAAAAAAAAAAACAAGACAGAGCGAAACGCCCAAACTAGTGGAAAAAAATTAATACAAACAAACAAAACCACAAAAACAAAAATCCCCCCCAAAAAAACAAAAAAAAAAACAACACAGCACAACGCCCAAACACCGAACGCTATTTCGAGGGTTGTGTTTCCGTCAACAGGCACAATCCACTTCTCTGTACAGCAATGGTTCCTTGACGGGCCTTCGTCTTCCGCATCGAGGGCGGCCTCGGCACAAGGGACTGTCATATAGACGGCCGAAGGAAACGTGTGTCTACTGTCGCGTGTGTGCTGTGTGTCTAACACTTAACTTCAGAAATATATTACACATCATACCATAAACACACACACGCACTATATTATATTTATATATATATATTATGATATATCATATATATATATACTATCTATATACTATATATGTGTGTGTGTGTTGGTGGGTGTGCTGTGTGCTGTGTGTGTGTGTGTGCTGCTGTGTGTGCTGTGTGTGTGGTTGGGTGTGCAATGTGTATGTATTGTTTACAAAGAACTTATAGGTACGTACTATCTATTCATCCGTTACTAGACACATTGTGTGTATCTGCCCAAGTATCTGTTTACGTATAGCTGTTCCAGTATCTAGAGCATGAAAATAACTTTTGAGTTTATTATTTCATCATCATCTTGCTTTGTCCGCCTTTGTTTTCCCCGTAATATCTTTACACTCTGCTGTCATGTAACGCACACTTCCAACTCTCACCTATCATGGGGCTTAATCCTGAATAATCATGTTCTGTTTTGTGTGTGTGATGTGGTAGTGTGTATGTGTCTCAGTGTGTGTGCGTGCAGTATGTCAACAAACGTGTGTGGATGGTGTTCAGTCGTGTGTTTGCAGTGAGGTATGCTCACCAAAAGTGTGTGTATGGTCTCCGTGTCGTAGTGTGTGCAGTATGTCACCAAAGTGTGTGTATGCTCGTCTCATGTCCAAGACCTGGTGTGCGTGGCAGGTATTGTCACAAAGTGTGTGGTGTTCAGTGTGCTGTGCGTGCAGGTATCGTCACACCAAGTGTGTGTACTGTGATCTCGAGCCTGTGTGGCGCTTGCAGGTATGTCACCAAACGTGTGTGTTATGTGTCTCAGGGTCGTAGCTGCAGTACTGTACCCAACAGTGGTGTCACTGCTCGTCGCCGTTCGTGTGTGGCGTGCAGATATGTCAGCCAATGTGCTGTCTGTGTGCCACTGCTGCTGTGTGTCGTGCTGCGCGTGTGATTGTCCTGTGTGCTGTGGGTGATGTGGCTGTAGCTGCTGTGTGTGCTGTGTGGTCGTACGGTATTATGTGTCTCAGTGTCATGTGTTGTGGCTCTATCGTATGTTGTTGTGTGTATGTATGTGATGTGTGTCTGTGATGTGTGTGTGTGAGTGTAGTGTGTGTTGTGTCGTGTTGGGTGGTGTGTGACTGTGATATGTGCTGGTGTGCTGTGTGCTGTTTGCTGTGTGTGCTGTGTGTGACAAGTGTGTGTGTGCTGTCGGTGTGTGTGTGGTTGTCGATCGTGCTGTGTGGACCTGTGACTATGAGGATGTATGTAGTCTCAGTGGTAATGTGTGTG
>NW_020868556.1:159397-161897 GCF_003789085.1 Penaeus vannamei
GATATAACAAATATTATAAGATGATGATAAAATAGTATAATATGAATGATAGATAACAATTAATGGAAACGATATGATAGATGAAATTGAATAACTATACAATAATAATGATATGAATAACAAAATGAGAAATTGGTTGACGCATTATTATGGTGAGATTGAAATGTGCACTAATTGGCAAAAAAAGATTAATGTATTCAATGTGAATGATGGATTTTCCTCATTTCTCGCTCTCTCTCTTCCCTCCTAACTCTCTTCTCTCTCATTCTCTATCCTCCTCTCTCTCTCCGATCATGTTCACCTCGTGCATACTCTCTTCGAGTCGCTCNATAATATATATAATATATATATATACATATACATATATTATAGATATATATATATATATACACACAATCATATATATATATATTATATATAATATATATTATATAATATATATCATGTATATACATATATATATATTATATATAATATGTAATATATATATATATGTATATATATAATATATATAGATAGATAGATATTATATATACATAATATATATGTATAATATCAAACATACATACATACAATATATTTATATATTATATATATAGTATACATATGTATAATGTATGTATATGGAGGCATATATATATATATATATATATATATTAATATATATATATATATATATATACATACGTACGTGTGTTTGTGTGTAGAGAAAGAGAGATGTTCATATGTGCAGGCATTTTTCTTTGAAACATGGTATACCAGCATATTAATATCCTTATAACTTCCCATTGCGAAAAGCCTTTGGTGATGTGATGCCATATTGCACACAATAAGTGTTTCTTTATCCAGTTACAAAAAAGAAAAAAATACATAGTGCATATCAATAAAACCACACGGGTAGATTACATGTTCTTTATAAATGTTTCTTTATCCAGGTAAAAAAAAAAAAAAAAAAAAAAAAAAAAAAAAAAAAAAAAAATATATATATATATATATATTATATATATATATATATTATATATATATATATAGTACATATAAAAAACCACACAGGTAGGTTACATTTTTTTTCTTATCCAATTCAAAAAAAAAAAAAAAAAAAAAAAAAAAAACGGGAATGCATATCAATAAAACCACACGTAGGTTACATATGTTTATTCAAATAGATCAATACAAAGATTATAGAAATCTCAACATCAACCGTAGGATGTAAACTAACCATTTAACGACGCCAACCTTGTTTCAGGTCTCAAGACTAGTACTAAACGCTATAAGGACCAATTCGCCGTGGCCACCGACGACCCCGAGACAGTCCCTCCGTGCCAGGTTCATTCCAGGTCGTCTACCCAGGTACATGGGTAGGGAACGACCAACACGACGACTAAATAACCTTTGTGCGGGACTGGCGCTGGGGGGGGGGGGCGACACCACGACGACCAGTACGTAATTTCGTAATTTCTAAAGAAAAATAGATGTCAAAGAAATGAAAAATAACAATCCAGAAATGAAATGATAACTCCGTACAAACTGCTTGTGAGAAATGAAATAGCATTTGTTTAACAGGATTGTTTTCTAGCATGACCACACATGCATTTTTTTTGGGGGGGAAGGGGGGGGAGGGATGATCAGTATTTATTCATAATACACACACATAGATATATATTCATTTTTTTCCCATGTCGAGTACTGATCATGATGTGTGGTTTGCAAACAAATTCACCAGTTTCGTACATGAGGCACTGAACCGCTGCCGGACGTATGATAAATGTGATTACCGTCACTGAGAGCTGTTGGCACATATCTTTCACTGGTTATCACAGAAGGACTCAACTAACTCATTAGGTGAAAAAAACGACAACAGATATGTGAACTAATTTGAAGGAAACCAAAACAAATGAAGAATCCTACGCAAAACTTTCTAAAAACCACAAGGCTACTACAAGCTGGGTGTTGTTTTATTTATGTCGAAAAAATCGGATTTTCGAGATGAACAACCGTTAAAGCAAGGAAAGTAAAGTAAGGAAGGTCGACTCCCCGTGATTTCGGGGCGTCGCCATTTTTTTTTACTCGCTTTTAGTAATTTCAATCCCCAACAGATGGCGACACCAGTACAGAGAGCAACTGGTGACAAACGGATGATTTTGGTCGCGCCATCTGTTGGCGACGAACGCCACTAAAAGGTATTCTCTTTGCATCACGAGGATCTCAGTGCTGCAGCGCTCATACTCTACCTTCTTTACCCCCGAGCTTCCTCCCGTGCATAAGGAGAGACTGGTTCTCCAGTGTCCATCAACACCTCCAGCATCAATGACATTTAAAAAGAATCAATCGCACCTTTAGAGGCCAAATAAAGGAAACAATCACACCTTTAAGGTCACCAACGCCACGGAGGTCAGTGGGTGACTCCAAGGTCAAGTACACCTTTACAGAACACTTGTACCTTTCACGGACATCGCCGTCCCAAAGGCCATTTTCTACTCTCGATTTTTTTAGAATTTAG
>NW_020868556.1:179397-191897 GCF_003789085.1 Penaeus vannamei
TGGGGAGGGGAAGGGGTCGGGGCGGGGGAGCGGTGGAGTGTCGGAGCCAATTCCCGTGCCAGGGAAGGGGTGTCGGGGGGGGGGAGGGGGCAGAGCTCGAGATCAAAGAGCGGCGAGAGGAGGGGAAGTGTCGGGAGGAAAATTAAGGGCGAGGAAGAGGGGGTTAAAAAGGGGGATAAGAGAGAACGAAGCGAGGATGGCGAAGGTGAGGGGAGAAGGAGCGAGGGGAGGAAACGGATGGAATTCGGTGAAATTAGTTTTGATTCTCACGGCGATGGTGAGGATGGCGCTGTGGTCACTGGCACGATTAAGGTATGATGTTGATTATGTTGATGGTGACTTGTGAAGGTAATATTACTGCTACTGATGATAACGTAGTGATGATAAGGATGATGATAACAATAGCAATATAGTAACACTGATAATGATGAAAATGTAGTATTACTGATAAGGATGATAATGTAGTGATACTGATGGTGATGATAACAATGTAGTTATACTGATAACGATAGTAACAACAGTGATGGTGATAGCGATAATATTAGAAATGATGAGAATGATAATCTAATAATTCTGCTTGTGTCCGTTCTTTCGTTCGTTCGTTCTTACGCTGTGCTTATATTTTACCTCTTGAAGGACTGCGGACGTGAAGTCACTTCGTCTTGATGTAATATTAGTACTTTATGCTTGGATTCATATTCATGTGACTGCGGACTTGATGTCACTCAATTGTGGTGTAATACAAAGTGATAGTAAAGAATGACACACGCACACGCACACGCGCACGCACACGCACATGCACACGCACACGCACACGCACACGCACACGCACACGCACACACGCACACGCACACGCACTCACTCACTCACTCACTCACTCACTCACTCACTCACTCACTCACTCACTCACTCACTCACTCACTCACTCACACCACACACACACTCACACACACTCACTCACTCACTCACTCACTCACTCACTCACTCACTCACTC
The DNA here is from genome assembly GCF_003789085.1 of Penaeus vannamei. Lineage (NCBI taxonomy): Eukaryota > Metazoa > Arthropoda > Malacostraca > Decapoda > Penaeidae > Penaeus > Penaeus vannamei. The sequence goes on from NW_020868556.1 coordinate 180,393, forward strand.
ACTCACTCACTCACTCACTCACTCACTCACTCACTCACTCACTCACTCACTCACGCGCGCGCGCTACTGTCATTGTTATCATCATCATCATCATCATCATCATCATCATCATCATCATCATCATCATCATCATCATCATCATCATCATCATCATCATCATCATCATCATCATCATTCTTTGAGGCAAGAACACTGCACCGAATTAGTTGGACCGTCAGTTTACACGACTCTCCGAGCTTGGTAAAAAGGAAAGAAGGAAGAAAGAGGAGAAGGGGGAAGGAAAGGTGAGGGTGAAAAAGAGGAGGGAGGGGTCTTGGAGAGAAAAGGGAGAGTAGGAAGGGAGGCAATTAACGGAGGGGATGGGTAAAGGGAAAGGGAAGGGGAAGGGAGAGAGAGCGCAGAGAAAAGGGGGGATGGGAGAAAGAGCGAAGGAGGTGGGGGAGGTTAAGGAGGAAGAGTGGAAAGTGGGAGGGGGTAGATGTAGGGCTTGGAGTGGGAAGGGAGGAGTGAAGTTAGGGAAGATTTGGGAGTCACGGGGGTTGACAGAGCGGGGAAGAGAAATGTAGAGAGAGAAGTAAAGGGAGAGGGAAAGGAAAAAGGAAAGGGGAGGCGAAAGGTAGGAGGAGGAAGTTGAAAGTGGGAGATAAGAGTAAATCTTTTTGTTGTTGTTTCTTGGAATTCCCAAGGAGTCCTGCTATAAATATAATGAAGATGCTGCTGCTGCTGATGATGATTATAGCAATATCAGTGATAGATGCAATAATAATGACAATAGCAATAACAACAGCAACAACGATATTATAATGATAGCAGTGTTGATAACAACTGGAACAACAACCATAGTAAAGCCAATAAGAGCAGCAGCAACATCAAAATTAACACTGAAGATGATGATAACAACACAGCACCACCACCACCACCTGCAACAACAACAACAACAACAACAACAACAACAACAACAACAACAACAACAACAACAACAACAACAACAACAACAACAACAACAACAACAACAACGACGATAACGATGATGATCCACTTTTGTCAATAATCACAATGATACTAAAATGGTGATATGAACAATGGAACTGAAAATAAAGATGCTAATGACAAATATGATATTAGTAAGGTAATGATACGGATATTCCTGGGGATGGCAGGAATGATAATGGCGGGAAGACTGATTGAAAACAACAGCAGCTGTGGCAGTGACAGGGATGATAATGCCAGTGCCAATATTAGCGGCTGCACGACGCTGGGGAAGAGAAGGGGAAGAAGATCCCGGTTTCCCAAGACCTTAGGGAAGGGAAGGGAGCGAGAGAGAGCCCGAGCTCGAAGACGGCCAGGAAGGGCGGTCTCATCTGATCCCACCCTCAGTAGCCCGTCAGCTGTGCGCGAGGAGGGACGCCGCCGCACAAGTCCGCTCCACGCTGTTGTCGCGGTCGTAGCGAGTGACGGGAGTGAGAGATACCGGGGGAATCGTGACTGTGTAGTGTTACGAAACGCGTTACTCTCACTCGCACTCTGCCTGTAACAGCAACTTGGCGAATGTGCTGAGCGCGAGGCGTGACGGTGTGTAAGGATGGTTATTATAGTTTCAAGAACATTCGTTATTTATGCTTACTGTCGTGGATAACAAGTGACGTGGGTTCAGAACATTTTTCTCGTGGAATTCGACGGCAGCTCTCGAGTTATCAAGAACAGGCGCAATCATTCGTAGATTGATGGAACAACATTGATTTTGTATTGTTTATTATATAGTCTAATGTGAAGTCTGTTTTGTTGGCTATGTTGGGTTAGACGTATGCAAAGCAACGCCAGTGTGCTTTGATTGTAGTCCTGGTGTTGTCATGGTTGTCACTGACAGAAGCGGTCGTGACACGCCTCACTGATCGTTTTTAAGACTTCATGACTGTGTCCACCATCATTTTCCTCCTGAATATCGCTTTCGAGTTTCCCCGCGGAAGTCTCCTGTTGTAGAAGCTAGTGACTGCGTCGAAAATTTAACGCGGTGCCTCAAGGGGAACCATGAGTCACCTGCACAACAGAGCTCGGGGTAAAGGGAACGAACGAAGGAAGCTTGGAGAGGGTTTATGGCTGGTTTCATGAGGGGACCCATCACATGGCGGGCGTGATGGGTGACGTGGGGGGCGGCCGAGCAGCGCTGGTATGTGGGTTGGTCGATCGGAGAATGTCACTGGCGGCGCTGGAGCCACCAGGGAGAGGAGCGGACTGGGGCCGATGGTGCTTTGAGCATTACGGCTGCCGCCCTCCTCGGTGGTCTTGTTTGATTTTTGGACGGACGCGAACACTGCCGAGGAGCTTTTATTCTCATTGGGCATATAGACTGCAGTCAGCCCCCTCTTCCTCTCCCTGTCGGGCCCCGGTTCTTCGTGGTTTAACCCTGTTTTATAGGCGGTTTTAGTACCTCTCGGCCCCTCAATATATTCTGTATATCACCCAGCCTGGGTTGGCTTGCTTGGTTGCTTCAACGTAGCTCCCAGAGTCTTCATGCATAGGCCCTAGATATTTCTCAACCATTCCTTGGTGTCTGTCCTCCTTGTCCTCCTTAATTATCTATCAGGATGTACACTGTCCCGGCCCTGTTCGACAAGGACAAGCCCTCCCTTGTCACTCCGGCGTTTACTCCTAAATTGTCCTCTGGCGCGATGATTGCCAGGAGAAAATGCTGTTAGTGTAACTAGCCCACGCTTGGTTGTATCGTGGCGTGCGAGGAGCGTAGAGTGTGGACGCAGTGCGTGGCACTCTGTGGCACCACCAGCAGTCGTGATCGATCCCCCCCCCACCGGCCTCTTTCTCTCTCTCTCATACTCTAACTCTCTCTATCTCTCTCTCTCACTCCTCCTTCTCCTTCTCCCTCGTCCAGCTGGCACCAGTTCCACACACTGCCAACACATACTCGGCCCGGCACTCGCCCCTCCCTCTGTGTTTACTCCTCTTTGACCCTTGCTCTTTGTGTGTTGGTGGCACTTCCGACCCCCCCCCAGGCTCTCCTTCATTCTTACCTTTGTTATTCATTTGCTGCTTTTATGCGCCCCCTTTCTTAACTGTCTCGCGTGTTATCATCATCTCATCACCCACTGTCTCCCTCTCGCTCTCTCTCTTCTGCTCTCTCTTTTTCTCTCCTTTCTCTCCTTTTTTTCTCTCTCTCTCTCTCTCTCTCCTTCTCTCTCTCTCTCTCTCTTCTCTCTCTTCTCTCTCTCTCTCTCTCTCTCTCTCTCTCTCTCTCTCTCTCTCTCTCTCTCTCTCTCGTTCTGTAGTGTTTGCTTAAATTTATTAATTTTATACCTTCTCCATTTGAATCGTGTTGACAGAATTTATTTTCCATCAATCGCTCTCGCCCCCCCCCAACCCCAACCCCATTGAAGAGACTTCCATCCCACTCAATTCACGGTCTCTGGGACGCTCTGCAACGCCCGTGGCAGCGATCACGGGCGTGGGTGGGCGTGCGGCATCGTAACGGGAAACGGTCGTCATCGCGGTTCACGAAACCCGAAACGGGAATCGACTCGAATTCAGGTCGCGCCGTCGAACCATGGCGGCGGCGTTCGTGTGTGCGTGCGTGTGTGTGTGTGCGGATGTGTCTGTCCCTGTGGTGCCACGCCCTCCTTGCCCGCCCATCGACACGCCTCCCTTCTCCACTCCTCCTCCTCTTCTTTTCCTCCTCCTCCTCCTTTTCCTCCTTCTCCTCCTCCTTCTTCTTCTTCTTTCTCTTCTCTTCTCTTCTTCTTCTCTTCTTTCTCTTCATCTTCATCTGCTGCTTCCCTTCTCCTCCTCCTCCTCTTCTTCTCCCCCTTCTACTCTCTTTTTTCTTCTTCTTCTTCTCTTCCTCTTCTTCCTCTTCCTCTTCCTCTTCTCTTCCTCCTCTCTCTCCTCCTCTTCTTCTTCTTCTTCTTCTTCTTCTCTTCTTCTTCTTCTTCTTCTTCTTCTTCTTCTTCTTCTTCTTCTTCTTCTTCTCTTCTTCTTCCTCTCCTCCTCCTCCTCCTCCTCATTCTTATCATTTCTCTTATTCTTATGCTTCTCATTTTCCTTGTTATACTAATTTCCCTATTCTTTATCACTCACTTTCGTTTTGTCTTTCTCTTGTTCTTTCTTTTCCTTCCTTCCCTCCTTTCTCCTCCTTCTTGTTCTTCTCCTCCTCCTTATCTTTTTTTTCTTTTTCTTTTTCCTCTTCTTATTCTTTTTCTTCTTTTTTTTCTTATTCTTCTCCTTCTCTCCTCCTCCTCCTCCTCTATCTCCTCTACGTCTGCCTCTTCCCTTCCTCCCCCATCCCCTCTCCCACCTCGTCCTCCCACCTCCTACCTTTCCGTACCTCCTTTTCTGCTCCTCTCCGCTACATCCACAGACGACCACGAACGCGCTGGCCGGCAGTCCCGCGAAAACGAGCGAGGCCAGGGGACCACCGGTACTAATCGTAGCCACTTGCCACATAGCAGTCAGTGATCATTCGCACACAGGCGGCCGCTCGAATTGGCGCGTGGGTCGTTACTCCGATGTGGCAAGTGGCCGTGATCAGAACGGAGGGGGTTTCTTAAGTCTCTCTTTGCTTCATTTTTTTCTTTTCGTGGGACGGTAGATAAAACCTTGCTTCCTGTGGGGCTGTTTTGTTTCTCTGTCTCTCTCTCTGTCTTCTTGTCTCTATCTGTCTGTCTTCTCTTCTCTGTCCTTCTATGTCTTTTTGTATCTATCTGTCAGTCTTTCTTTCTTCCTCTTTCACTTTCTCTTTCTCTTCATTCTCATTTTCTTTTTTTCTCTCTCTCCCTCCCCCCCCTCTCTCTCTCTCTCTCTCTCTCTCTCTCTCTCTCTCTCTCTCTCTCGTCTCTCTCTCTCTCTCTCTCTCTCTCTCTCTCTCTCTCTCTCCCTCTCCTCTTCTCTCCTCTCTCCTCTCCCTCTCCCCCTCCCTCTCTCTCTCTCCTCTCTCTCTCTCTCTCTCTCTCTCTCCTCTCCCTCTCTCCCTCTCCCCCTCCCCCTCCCCTCCCTCTCCTCCCCTCCCCCTCCTCTCCTTCTTCTCCCCTCTCTCTCTCCCTCTCCTCTCCCTCTCCCTCTCCCTCTCTCTCTCCTCTCCCTCTCCCTCTCCTCCCTCTCCCTCTCCCTCCTCCCCTCCCCCTCCCTCCCTCCTCCTTCCCACCATCCCCGGCTATTCCTCGCACACGAAGGGTAATTTAGAAACAATATAAATAGACAGCTTGTCACACCAAACATAATAACCATTGTCACAAATGGAATAAAGTGAATTGATTTGATATTATTATTATATGTATATATAATGTATATAATTATGTATGTATGTATACATATGTATATATGTATATATGTATTTATTTTTGTATATATATATGAACCTATATGTCTGTCTATCTATATGGAAGTTTATAGATATATGTATTTATTTATATACATATGTATATGTATATATATATGTATTATATATGTATATATGTATATTTAATATATATATGTTATGAATATATATGTATATTTATGAATGTACACACGCACACGTGCACACGCACACGCGCACACGCACGCACACGCACACGCACACGCACACGCACACGCACACGCACACGCACACGCACACACACACACACACACACACACCACACCACACACACACAAGGTATACACACGCACACACAGGCACACACGCATGCACAGGCAACACACGACACATGCAGACACACATACACACAAACACACATACACAGAGGCACACACACACACCACACACACACGCAGGCACACACACACACACACACACACGCAGGCACACACACACACACACACACACGCACACGCAGGCACACACACACACACGCACACGCAGGCACACACACACACACACACACACACACACACACACACACACACACACACACACACACACACACACACACACACAACACACACACACACACACACACAACACACAACCACACACACACACACACACACACACACACACACACACACACACACACACACACACACACACACACACACACACACACACACACACACACACACACACACACACAGGCACACACCACACACACACACACACACACACACACACACACACACACACACACACACACACACACACACACACACACACACACACACACACACACACACACACACACACACACACACGTGCATACATATACATGCATACATATATGCAGTACTTGTGTTATATATATATATATATATATATATATATATATATATATATATTTATATGAATGTATATATGTGTATATATGTATATGCATATATAGATATATATATTTATGCATTTGCTCATTTTCCAATAAATGTCCCTGTTGGTGACACCTGCCAATCCTGACTCGAGGCGGAAAATTCACGCGTTACATCCTCCGTTCTCGCGCGTCAGCCACGCAATAAACCCGCCAAATCCAATTCTTCGTCCCTAACCTAATCAGAACTCGGTTAAACGCGGAGCCCTCGTAACCGCGTAAAAATTAGGCTAACTAACCCGATGCGCGCAAGATGGGGCGAGACCAGCGAATAAAGTCACGGTTTTGGCGTAGCACGGGCGAGTTTCCCTTGGCCGGTTTGGTTGGCACGATTGGTGATTGTTTTTTGCTGTTGTTTTCGTGGTTTGTTTTATGTTGAAATTTTTTGTTTATCAAATATTTATTTTTATCAACAAGCATGTTGCAACTAGTGGGAAATCATGCAAATATCTTGTTATCTTGCCACCAGTCTTGCTATTAAGTGGGAATTTTATCTTTCGTTTTTGTGAAAAAGAGAAGAATGTTATTTATTTAGTATTTTTATATTGATGTAGGTCATACTGATGATTTAGATGATAATATTTGCGATGGTGGTAATGCGATAATAATTCTGACAGTAATGGTTAAGAGACGCCAAACTAATAATGAAATTTTATGGTAGAAAAGTATTGATAAGGGTAATAACATTAGTGTTGATAACAGCCTTAGCGCTCATTTAGATAAAAACATGATAATGGCAATAATTTTAATAGTAATGATATTAATAACATGATTATCATAATAATAATAGTAATAATGATAATGATGATGATAGTACTGGTGATGAGGATGATAATGATAATACTGAGGATAGTAAGGAAAATGGTAATAATGATAATTATGATAGTGATAAAATAATTGCAATAGGAACGGTAATGATAACAATAACGATAACTGATGTTGAGGAGAATAAATGATTTTGATCATAGTCGCTATTATTGCTATAGCTTTCGCCTCCTGCCACCCCCCCCTCCCCTCCCGGCACCGCCTCGCTCCCTGCCGCCGCCCTTGTCATCATCATTACATTTTCCTTCCACCCGTGAACTTGCATCCATTGTCCTCCTCGCGAAGACTCTAAGGAGCCTCTCGCGGCCTCATCCCGAGCGTGTGCGTGCCTCCCCCCCCCCCCTTGTTCTACCTCCTCCCTACCAACCGTCACCCCCCCCCTTACCATCTCCAACCTCCCGCCCCCTTTTCTATCCCTCCTCCCCTTCCCCCCCGTTACCCCCACCCCTCACCATTTCCATCCCGCGCCCTGTCCTATCCCCCCTCCATCCCCTACTCCCGTCCCCCTCATTCCGGTAATGGAAACGGGGCTCCGTCGAGAAGAACACGCTTCGCTAGTGTTTTTTTTTTTTTTCTGGGTGATGGTTCTCTTTCTGGGCACTTTTGTTGTTTTGCATGTCGCTGTAGGATGATTTTTTGGTGTTTTATTATGCTGAATGATTAATCCTTCTCTTTCTTCTTCTCGCCTCCTCTCTTTTCCTCTCCTTCTCCTCCTTCTTTCTCTTCTTCTTCTTCTTCTTTCTTCTTCTTCTTCTTCTTCTTCTTCTTCTTCTTCTTCTTCTTTCTTCTTCTCTTCTTCTTCTTCTACTCTTCTTCTTCTTCTTCTCTCTTTTCCTCCTCCTCCTTCCTCCTCCTCCTCCTCTCCTCCTCCTCCCCTTCTCCTTCCTCTTCTCCACTTCTCCCTTCTTCCTTCTTTCCTTTCCCTCTCTCTTTCCTTAGGTGATTGTTTTATTTTCTGGACATTTTTGTTGTTCTGGCTGTCGGTGTATGATTATGATAGACGTGTAATTTTTTCTCCGCGGTCTTTTTTATTATGATAAATGACCACCTTCTTCTCCTTTCTCCCTTCTCTCCTTCATACTTCCCTTCTCTTCCTCCTCCTCCTTCTTCCTTTCTCTCCTCCTCCTCTTCTTCTTCTCTTTCTCCTCCTCCTCCCTCCTTCTTCTCCTACTTCTCCTCCCTTTTCCTCTTCCTCCTCTCACTCCTCCTCCTTTCCCTCCCTCTAACACTCCTCCGCCCCTCCCTTCCTCCTCCTTCTCCTTCCTCCTCTCTCCTCCACCTCCTCCTTCCTCCTATTTTGTCCGCCCCCTCCTTCTCTTTATTTCGTCTCTCCTCTCCTCTCTTCTCTCTTTCCCTCCTATGTCGTCCTCGCTCTCCACCCCTCTTCCTTCTCCCTCCCTCCCCCTTCCCCTCCCCCTCACAACAACCTTCACGGTGAACATGTAAATATCTTCATCGTTTTCTATTATGCACCTCTCTTATTATGTGCTTGTGTTGCTATTTACTCGGGTTGTGTTTGGATCCTTGAGCTCGCGTGCAAGAGGGACCCAAAGATAGAATATTGACTCGAGCAGCAGTGCAACTTTTTTTTTTTTTTTTTTACCACGCCCTCCCTTAACCCTCTTTCCTCTTTTCTGCTCGGCTGTTCGTTTCTCCTTCTCTCTCTCTTCTCTCTCTCTCTCCTCTCTCTCTCTCTCTCTCTCTCTCTCTCTCTCTCTCTCTCATCTCATCTCTCTCTCTCTCTCTCTCTCTCTCTCTCTCTGTATCTCATTTTTTTTTCATAAACTTATCCTTTGTTTTTCCTTCTTTTTTGTTTTATTGGTCTTCCTCTCGTGTATCTGTCTCTTTTTTTCTTAAACTTATCCTTATTTTTTTTCTTTTTGTTTTTATTGGTCAATCTCCTTATCCTGCGGTTTTCTTTCTCTCGTTGTCTACTTTTTATCTTTCCTCCCTTTTTCTTTTTTGTCCCTTGTCTCTATTGACGTACATTGTTTCGTGGGCCTCAAGGACGATGCGAGGTCGCTGTGCCGAGTTTGACTCTGAATTATCTCTCTTCGCGTGGTTGGCGTGTTGTTGTTTGCACTTTTCTTTTCTTCTGCCTCTCTCTGTCGCTGTCTGTTCCTCTCTCCCGTGTCCTGTTTCTCGCTCTCGTCACCTGCTATCTATCTTTTCCCCTCTCCGCATCCTTTCCTCTAACTATGCACTCTCCTACTTTCTCCTCCCTCCCCTCCTTCTTCCCGATCCCCCCCCTTCCTCCTCTCTTCTTCTCTCGTCTCTCCCTCTCTCTTCCTCTCTCCTCACCTCTCACCTCTTCCTCTCAATCCACTCCCCTCGCCACCCATCTCTCGTCCACTCTCCATCCTCGTATCTCCCGACCCCTCCTCTCATCACACCCTATCTCTCTCTCCTCTCTCTCCGATCCTCCTCTCTCTCTCCTCTCTCATCTCTCTTTCCTCCTCCTCTCACTTCCCCTCCTGTCTCCTCTCGTCTATCCTCTCCCTCCTTCCTCTCCCCTCTCTCTCTCCCGTCTCCCCTCTCCCCTCTCTCTCCTCTCTCCTCTTCTCTCTCATCACCCCCTCTCTCTCCTCTCTTCCTCACTCCCTTCTTCTCTTCTATCTCTCTTCCTCCTCTCTCCCTCACTTTCTCTTCTTTCTCTCTCCTCTGCTCTCTTCCTCATCTGCTCCCCCTCCTCACTTTTCTCTTTCTTCTCCCTCCCCTTCCTCCTCCCTCTCCTTCCCCCACCCTCGCCCTCTCCTTCTCTCCTCCCCCTTCCTCCTCACCTTCCCTCACCTCTCTTCCCCACATCTTCTCACGTCTCACCCCCTAGCTCGTTCCCCCCATCTCCCCCCCCCCCTCCTCCCTTCTCTCCCATCCGCATCCCTCTTTTCCCCGCCCCCGTCCCCCCTCTCCTCCCCCCCTCGCTCCTTTCTCCTCTTTCTCTCTCTTCTTCTTCTCTCTCCTTCTCTCCTCCCTTCTCTCTCCCCTCTCCGCCCCCCGCTCGGTCTGCCCCTTCCGCCTCCCACCCCCGACTCCCTCCCCCCCCTCCCTCTCCTCCTTCTTTCCTCTTCCCCCCCCTCCCACTCACTCCCACTCCCCTCCCCCCCTCCCTCCCCCCCTTCTTTCCTCTCACTCCTCTCTCTCTCTCCCTCTCCGCCGATCCTCCTCCCATCCTTCCTCTCTCTCTTCCTCCTTCCTTCTCTTTCCTTCCTCACTTACTTTTCTCTCTCTCTCACGGTCCTATCTTTCTATCTCTCACCCTCTCTTCTTTCCTACTCTCTTTTCCTTCTTACCTCCTCTCTCTTTTTTCCTTCTCTTCCTCCTACTCCTCCATCTCTCCCTACATTCTTCTCTCATCTCACCTCCATTCCTTCATCCTCATCATTCCCTCCTTTATCCTTCTCGTACTCTCCTCCTTACATTCACTCTCTCTCCCTCTTTCCCTAAATCTCTCTCTCCCTACTTCCTTCTCTCTCTCCCTCCTTCCTTCTCTCTCTTTCCCTCCTTCCTTCCCTCACTCCCCCTCTCCCTCTCCCTTTCCCTCTCTGTCTTCCTATCTCTCCCTCTCCCTTTAACGCTAACTCTCCATTCGCTAAGCTCCCCCCTACTCCTCCACATTTCCCTCCCCTGCGTCTCTCCCCCACTCCTTCCCGGTATCCCTTCTCATCTTCTCTCCTTCACCCGGTTCAAAACTTAATTTTGATATCAAGGCAAACTTATCGTGACCATTGTAAACCAGCAAAAAGAATTTATCCCGCGTCGCATGGCACTGAAATACGCTCGTCCCTTGTCCAGGTGTTTAACTCTTAGGACACAGACTCGACCGCCGTAAATGACCTCTTGAGAAGGCCTCGCGGTGACCTTTTTGCCAGTGAAGAGAGCCAAGAGCCGGAATTAGCGAGCGCCGAGCAGGAGGAGCCATGACTGCCCGCAGCGAGCAGCGTCCTCAGCTGTTGTACTCGGCCTCGGGGACGGCGGCGGCGGCCTCGGGACCCCCGCTCAAACCCGACAAGGAAGGGGTGGCGTCGCCCCTGGGGGAGGCTGGCTCGGCGCTGTCCATCTCCGCTGCGCCAGCCCCTGGGGGCGGGGACGAGGCGGAGGCCCTCGGGTCACCTACAGCGGGGGCGGACGTCGAAGCAAAGGCCGCGTCCGTTGCTGCCTCGCCCGTCACAAACGCCGTGACGCCCACGAGCACTGCGCCCCCCGTGGCCGCCCCGCCCGTGGTGGACTCGTCGTCCCCCTCCAGGCTGTCGGAGGTCCCCACGGCCCCGCCCCCGCAGCTGCACTTCCACGAGGAGGCCGAGCAGAAGAAGGACGGCTCCGCTGAGAAGTCCGACGAGGTAACTGTAACACGGAGGGTGTGTCGCACGCACATGCATGTGCATGTGTGTGCACGTGT
>NW_020868556.1:207854-210354 GCF_003789085.1 Penaeus vannamei
TGTATATAGAAGCGCTATTTATGCTAACAAACAAAATTAGCTTCACTGAAACTAAAGAAATGTACTTGATTTGGATATTTTATTCCATATTATAGTATTTTCTTGGAAGAGGTTTGTTTTGTATTCAGTATAAATTGTGCAAGGATTGATACTGGTTTGTACCACAATATCACAAGTTTGTAGCCTTGCTTCAGTGGTTCCCCAACTTTTTTTAGTGATATCAGCCTAAATTTCCTTTCTGTAGGTCCCTTTTTTTTAATACCCGATCCCAGCTTAGTAGGAAAAATGAGATTTGTTGGTGATTCGTGACTTATTACTAATTTCTGATAGTTGCTGTGTTGTTCAACGAAAATTGTTTAAGATTAATTAAGAAACTTCTGTCCATTAGGTGCTTGTGCTTGGCTGGGTGCACAGTGGAGCAGAAGAGCCGAGATGGAATTCTGGCGGAGGTGTCTGCAATGGCCCAAGGCTATGATGATATTGCAGATCTGCTAAACAAGCTCAGAGGGTATGTTTATTATTAATTTGTTTATTTACACATAGTTCGAAAGAGGTATCAGAATCTGGCAGTATAATTTTTGTACAATTTGGAGAGAGAAAATATTTGCTGAATGTTTTACAGAAAATTTCATGGCTTCACAGTCTAATATCTTATGATGACATTAAGATACATCTAACAACAAATATATGTATAAAATCTAAATTCCTGGAATAGTCAAAGCTGAGTGGCGAAAGAACTAGGATATTTGTTCTTTATGACATGCTTATATGTTTAACCCATTTACGATGGGTGTCCCACACATGAGACACCTGGGGAAAAAAAAAAAAAAAAAATAGCCATGTGTCCCGCCGGTGTGACGCTGTATCGGGGCTTGCGGTCCGACTCAGCAGGGGGCTGCGGCCGATTTTGTAGCTGCCTGAAAGCTTTTATTTTTGGCTTCAAAATATACCGGCGTTAGTGGTTAATTTACTTGAAGAAAGAATGCAAATATACCGGTCATTGCACAAAAAAATGTGTTTAGAAGCAGAAGTTCTTAGTGGAGAAGAGATTCATACAAAGATCAATAAAGACAGTAGAACTTTCTATTACAGATTTTTTTTAATGGTTTTTAAATTCACAGATCTCCTTTGTTAGATATGATTCTCATTATATTTTTGCGTTTTTATTTGTGGAAAAATATATTTATTTTCATTTATATTTTTCCTGGGGAAACTAAATAAAATGTTCACAAAAAGTCTTTACTCTTTTGCATACTTTTAATTGAAATTATTCGCTTTTTGTAATTAACTGAATGAATTGAACCACAGGAACAACAACGGGAGGAATACATCCAGCAACTCATTCCAAGTCCATCCCCCATTCAGCGGATTAAGGTGAAGATCCTTGGACACTCAGGCTCAGGGAAGAGTGCTCTTGTTGAGACGCTTAAGACAGGATACTTCTCTTCATTTTTCCGAAGGAGCAAAAGCAATGCATCTTCAACTTCTATAGGGTCAGCTGGGAAGAGTAAGTTTTTTTTTTTTTTTTTTAGATAAAAAATGTTAACCCATTTACGACGGATGTCCCAAATATGAGACACCCGGAAAAATAAACATTGCCGGGTGTTCTGCCAGTGTGATGTTGGATGGAAACTTGCACTCTGATTCCGTCGCGGGCCGTGGCCATTGCACGGGCAGATTCCGGCCTAGCCCTGCGCGATGTTATTGACATCAGTATCAATAACATTATCCCATTCATTGTTAACCCCTACAAACTGGATGACATGACCATCATGTCATGAAAAAATTGTCTTGAGGGGCAGTTGAAGTGAACATACTGTCATGGAAAAATTTGTCTGAAGGCCAGTGTGATGAGAACTTCCCAGCATAAAATCTCAGCTGAAGGCCATGATGATAGAAAATAGCGATAAAGCTAAAAAAGTTTTCACAAAATAACTTTTCAAGCGGAGGCGCAGAGTCTTGTCGCTGTTCATGGGTGTTCATGCGCACCAAGCCACACGCCACACGCCTGGGATGCTGGCCACTTACGTAACCATTGTACCTGGATCCAGGGGGTTAACCTGTTGGATCTGGTTGCTTCATGGAAATCACAGAGCTGAAAGTATGGGCAGTGGGTTATGTAAGTGGCCAATATCCTGGGCATGCGGCTCGTAGGCCAGGCATATGGCATATCAAATGACAAATGTAGAAATTGGAAAATGTCAATAAATCAAAAAATTTACACACAAAAAAATATAACATATAAAGAGCATGTCTTGACACTGTCTATGGGTGTTTGTGTGCACCTGTCCGACAGTGAAGCACCTGGATGGAAGGGATAATGTCATTGATAAAGATTTCATCAAATATCCACTTGATCATATGATTTTTATTCTAGTATGATTAAAGTTAATTTACTGAATGATTTACAGGTACATCTGCAATGAAAGGCCATTTTGAGATGGAGTCTCCAGTGAGCTCACGTCAAAACTCTCTTACCTTTGAACCTTGTGAAAATTAC
>NW_020868556.1:236934-241934 GCF_003789085.1 Penaeus vannamei
AGTGACCACCCACGCAGCGCCACAAGAAGGCGTCCCACATACCGGTCCTCTGAGCACCTCTCCTGCATGGGCGTGAAGGACTTCCTCAGCCTCCTCCTCTGCTGGAACCGTTGGAACCGGCTTATCAGTCCGGGAGCCATGGCCCCGCCGCGCCCTCAGGGACCCGAGGCCTTCACGCCTTGCGCTGGAGGAGCCTTCTTACGCGGTGGCACCTGCGGGGCCATGGGAGCCGCCTCCGACTAGCGCCGGCTGCTGAGGCACCGATAGACGTCAGCCGAATATGAGTGCTGTGTCTGTACGCGTGTGCGTGTGCGTCTGTGTGCGTGGTTCTTGGCACCTTTCCCGGTCATACTCTACCCACTATGACCATCTTTGAGGGAGTAATTTCGTCCATACATAGTAACCTCACGTGGATTCCCGTGAAGCAGAATCGACCGATTTTTGACAGTGTTTGGGAACACGATGGCGAGCCAAGCACCGGGAGGGGCGGCCGCGCTCGGCGGATTCTACTGGTTTCATCTTCGTCTAGCTGCATACATACATACATACATACACACACACACACACACACACACACACACACACACACACACACACACATATATATATATATATATATATATATATATATATATATATATATATACATACACATACATATATAAAGGAAGGAAAATGAGAGAACGGAGTCGGCTGGGAACAAGAAAAGGTGCTTAAGAAGTCGCAAATCTTCCCAGAAAGATAATACGAATTCTTTCCTGATTCCAAAGAAAGCGTTGGTGAATGTCTAAAATGTTATATAGTTTTCATGACCGCGCTCCCCATCATTTTTTTATCATTTTTTTCCCTGTCACGCCTTATTTCATCCTCCTTTTCAGAGGGTTCCATTGTTCAAGGGTAGTTCCAGGGGACAAATGCAAAGCAAACAAAACAAACACCCTCCTCCATCAAACACACTGTATCGTTGCACAGAAAAACAAACAAAAAAAGAAAAACAGCACTTACAGACCGATCTCCCGGGGCAAAACTCTCGAGCTGGGGCGGCCGAGATCTCTTACCTACAAGCCGAGGAGTCCTCACAAATTACGCAAACAAAACCACTTACTCATCACTCATGTGTTCTTGACACAGGGAGAGTTTGATTGGGTCAAGCAACGTAAACGCCAGGTCAACTTGCCCTTCATCTTCACTGCTGCAGAGGCTGTTGGTCGCCGTGAGGGCCTGGTCTTTCGCCTCCTCCGCCATGGTTCTTAGGCCGCCTGGCTCTTCACTCGGCGGGGGGCGCGCGCGGCGGCAACGGGGATCTCGCTCGCTTTTGGAGGCATTGTTTGGTACCGAATCCCCTGGCCCTGTCGCGGAGGGTTGCTAGCCACTGGTCTGATTAACACTCTCTCGCTCTTCGTACAACGAGTATTTTCCTCTTTGTAATAGATTCAGAGATTTGCTTTTGTCTTCACGGCGAAGACATTGCGTGTGGTCACTGTTCAGCAGTTTATCTTCACTCGTAAGAACTCAGTAAGGTTACACTCACTTTCTACATCATAAGTAGATTCCATACAATGCTGATCGATAGTTACTTCACCTTCTGGCAACCTAATAAACTGTACTATATTATAATCTCCGGAAATCATCACTATCTGCGCTCGAATGTTATAATATCATGACAATTACAAGGGAAACCTTTCTTAGGAAAGTTATGAATAAACTTTTTGTTGTAAATATGATCCATGAATATTAAAGAATGTAGCTCGTAGTCAGATGAGGAACCTAAAATCTATGATGATAATAATAGTGGTCATATGAATGATGATGATATGATAATTTCGATGACCATAATAAGACCGCTGCTAATTGCATTACTACTAATAGTAATGACTGTAAGGGTGATGGAAGCAGTAATAATGATAATGATGATTATGATAATAATGATGGTGATAATAATAATGATGATTATGATGAAAATGATAACAGTGCAAATAATGATAACAATAAAACAATGGCAATAATAGTGATAATGATAATAGTAATGACAATGATAACGTAAATAATAATGATAATAATAATGTAAATGATAATAATAATAATAAAGATTATGGTGATAATGATAATGATGATGATAACAACAATAAAAATATTTATAATAACAATAACAATGATCATAACATAGATAATGATAATGGCAAAAGCAACAATGATACCATCACTACTACTATTACTACTACCACTCCTACTAATGATAATAACAACAGAAACAATAGTAATGATAATGATAACAGTAATGATAATAATAATAACAGTGATACTACTTCTACTCCTACTACTAACAATGATAGTAGCAGAATTAATAATAATAATAATAATAATAACAATAACAAAAATAAAAACAGTAATAATAATAATAATAATATTGGTACTACTTTTACTACTACTACTAGTGCTATTTCTACTGCTACTACTATTACTACTACTACAACTAAAATACTACTACTACTGCTACAACAGCTACTACTACTACTACTACTACTACTACTACTACTACTACTACTACTACTACTACTACTACTACTGCTACTACTGCAACTACTACTACTGCTACTGCTATTACTACAGTTACTACTACTACTACAGCTACTGCTGCTACTACTACTACTACTACTACTGCTACTACTACTAATGAGGGTAATCATAATAACAACAGCAATAGTAATGATGATAATGAAAGTAATCATATTAATAATAACAATGACAATAATGATGATGATGATGATGATGATAATGATGGTGTTGATGATAATGATAATAATAATAAGAATCATATTGATGATTATCATAGCAAAAATGATAACAAAAATAATGATAATAATAAAAGCAAGTAGTAGTAGTATAATGATAATAAGGATAATAATGATAATGATATTGCTAGTAATAATGATGGTAATGATAAAGATAATGATGATCATCATGATAATGATAATAGTAATAATACTATAACAATAAAACTGATATTAATAATTGTATGGGCTATGATAATGATAGTAATAAAAACTATGATGGTAATGTTAGTAACAATAATAATGATAACAACAACCATTGTGATAAGAATTATACTGATAATGATGATACATTTAATGACAATAATGACTTTACAGAAATAACAGTAATAGTGAAATTAATTACGATATTGACAGCACTAACAACAGCAACAACAAAGATAATGATCCTATTTCTAATAATATTTCTATTCATAAACTAATGGCAATGACGTATGTGCAATATCAACAACAAAACGGGCAATGAAGATGATAATGAACTAATAGTTGTAATAGCAACGATAATGAGGAAAAGTCATAGCGACAATGATAATTTCAAAATGATATTTGACATTAACGATATAAGTGAATGTGACGGTAAACGTGACAAGATTGGCAGTAGTAGTAATAATAGTAATGGCAGTGGTAGTAATGATAATGATGATAATAATAATGATAATAATAATAATAATAATAACAATGATAATGATTATAATTATGATAATAATGATAATTAAAATAACTATAATGATAATAATGACAATGAACATAATTGTAATGATAATAATGATGACAATAATGATGATGGTGATAATGATGATTATAATGAAAAGTACAAAAAGAAGGCGCATCTTTCAAAACTGGAGTGTCCAAAGTTTGCGAACCCAGAAGGCGTTAAAAATAGAAAATGGAAAATTTACACGATATATATATATATATATATATATATATATATATATATATATATATATATATATATATATATATATATATATTATATATATACTAGATGATATACGCAGGAGGAGCACGTAGGCGTTTTTGAAACTCCTTTTTATGATTATGACAAAAAAATGACTACCTTACACCGCTAAAATGCGTATTAGTGAAAAGCAAGCTTGCTCTATAGCTACATCTATGACGTTATTTTTTCTAGAAAATTAGCATGGAAAATCACAAATCCAGTCTGTAGTAGGTTAACTGCGCAAGCGGAAGCCTACTTGCTTCTATGTTTCTACTCTTTGCACACGGCACTTCCTGGTCTGGCAAGGGGGAGCCCGCGCGTCGCTTCTCTTCCAAGCGCCCAAAGCCAGCCGTTTCTCTCGGCGTCAGGAGCCCGCCCTCATATCACGAGACGAGCCCATCAGCAAGAGGTCACATCGCACCACAAGAACACCAGCACTCCTTGGACACAATCACTGCTGCAGATCCGAGAGGCTTACCACACCCACCACATTGTAAAGCGTCTCACGTGGTCGCGTCATTGATGTGGCTGGTGCGGGCTGCGAGATCGACTGCGAGAGGGCGAGGCTGGCCCGCGGGGATGGACGGCGGGACAGGTAGTTGGTGGTGGTGTTCGAGTCTGGCCGCCCTTGCTGAAAATAAGCATAATGGCGCCGCCCGCTCTTGGCACGGCTGAGGTCATACGCCCATCTCCATAATCAATAATTCTACCTGTGTAATAGCCCTCGGTATTAAACAAACATGCGGCCACTGTTATGGACGCGCGCCTGTGTCTGAAGGGGAACCGCTTGATTAAAATGATAATAATGAAAAAAGAGACAATGCTTATGATGTTTACGCATGAAACACTGCCCTGGCGTGGGAACTTTCCACCCATAGGATCCATAGTGACGTCATGTCTATCAGAAATGTTTATTTTCGCGAAGGCCAAACAATGCAGTATGCCACGCATCAAAGATAAATATAAATATTAACACCATTGATAAAACGGCGACCAATCCTAAGCCATTTCCCACAACGCGGAGCACCTCTACCCAGGTGCTTGGCCTGAATTTACTCGACCAGAACCTAAAGGCATTTTTAAAGAGGTGCCCCTTCATACGCCATTTGCCCCAACGCATGGGACTCATATCCAAACGCCTGACCAGAAATGACTTGCCCGATCGCCCTGCCCTGCCTGCCCGCCGTGGCTCGCGGCCAAAAGTTTCCATGCTTTATGATTCACGG
>NW_020868556.1:257265-262265 GCF_003789085.1 Penaeus vannamei
TCATTGAATCATATTATTGCAGTTAACCCCCTGCAAACCTATTCACCACAAATATGGCAAACTCCAAAATGTACCCACAAACCTTACCACCACAATCGTGGGAGGCATGTCAAAAACTGTTGGGATTTTTCCCACGACTTATCATTTTCATTATTAATGAGAGATATATAGTGTTCTCTGATATTGTTTGTACTACTTGGCAAATATCCATCAGCCACACCCATGAAACCACCCCCGTAACCTCACCTCCCTTGTAGTGAGAGGCAGGATATCCTGACCCTATCTTCTTGTAAATGAAATGCCGTGAATGTAGGATTGTAGTTCTGGTACTAAATCTTTTGCTCCCACATTCCCCCTCCTCACTCATTATTATTTACCAGTTACCTCTTGGTTACCTCATCCTTTTTTTACCTTTACATATCTAGATAATTTTAAATGTATCTAATTATGCATTTTATTTTGTGTTTGAAAAGTGATATTGTATGTGATTTATGCACATAATCCTAATGATGTGCCTACCATGTTCATTCATGATTGAGGGGTAACTGTGTTAACTTCTTCAACTTTGCAGTCTGTTGACACATGTATTTGAAATGTGGTAATAAAATGGTGTGTATATAGAAGCGCTATTTATGCTAACAAACAAAATTAGCTTCACTGAAACTAAAGAAATGTACTTGATTTGGATATTTTATTCCATATTATAGTATTTTCTTGGAAGAGGTTTGTTTTGTATTCAGTATAAATTGTGCAAGGATTGATACTGGTTTGTACCACAATATCACAAGTTTGTAGCCTTGCTTCAGTGGTTCCCCAACTTTTTTTAGTGATATCAGCCTAAATTTCCTTTCTGTAGGTCCCTTTTTTTTAATACCCGATCCCAGCTTAGTAGGAAAAATGAGATTTGTTGGTGATTCGTGACTTATTACTAATTTCTGATAGTTGCTGTGTTGTTCAACGAAAATTGTTTAAGATTAATTAAGAAACTTCTGTCCATTAGGTGCTTGTGCTTGGCTGGGTGCACAGTGGAGCAGAAGAGCCGAGATGGAATTCTGGCGGAGGTGTCTGCAATGGCCCAAGGCTATGATGATATTGCAGATCTGCTAAACAAGCTCAGAGGGGTATGTTTATTATTAATTTGTTTATTTACACATAGTTCGAAAGAGGTATCAGAATCTGGCAGTATAATTTTTGTACAATTTGGAGAGAGAAAATATTTGCTGAATGTTTTACAGAAAATTTCATGGCTTCACAGTCTAATATCTTATGATGACATTAAGATACATCTAACAACAAATATATGTATAAAATCTAAATTCCTGGAATAGTCAAAGCTGAGTGGCGAAAGAACTAGGATATTTGTTCTTTTATGACATGCTTATATGTTTAACCCATTTACGATGGGTGTCCCACACATGAGACACCTGGGGAAAAAAAAAAAAAAAAAAATAGCCATGTGTCCCGCCGGTGTGACGCTGTATCGGGGCTTGCGGTCCGACTCAGCAGGGGGCTGCGGCCGATTTTGTAGCTGCCTGAAAGCTTTTATTTTTGGCTTCAAAATATACCGGCGTTAGTGGGTTAATTTACTTGAAGAAAGAATGCAAATATACCGGTCATTGCACAAAAAAATGTGTTTAGAAGCAGAAGTTCTTAGTGGAGAAGAGATTCATACAAAGATCAATAAAGACAGTAGAACTTTCTATTACAGATTTTTTTTAATGGTTTTAAATTCACAGATCTCCTTTGTTAGATATGATTCTCATTATATTTTTGCGTTTTTATTTGTGGAAAAATATATTTATTTTCATTTATATTTTTCCTGGGGAAACTAAATAAAATGTTCACAAAAAGTCTTTACTCTTTTGCATACTTTTAATTGAAATTATTCACTTTTTGTAATTAACTGAATGAATTGAACCACAGGAACAACAACGGGAGGAATACATCCAGCAACTCATTCCAAGTCCATCCCCCATTCAGCGGATTAAGGTGAAGATCCTTGGACACTCAGGCTCAGGGAAGAGTGCTCTTGTTGAGACGCTTAAGACAGGATACTTCTCTTCATTTTTCCGAAGGAGCAAAAGCAATGCATCTTCAACTTCTATAGGGTCAGCTGGGAAGAGTAAGTTTTTTTTTTTTTTTTTTAGATAAAAAATGTTAACCCATTTACGACGGATGTCCCAAATATGAGACACCCGGAAAAATAAACATTGCCGGGTGTTCTGCCAGTGTGATGTTGGATGGAAACTTGCACTCTGATTCCGTCGCGGGCCGTGGCCATTGCACGGGCAGATTCCGGCCTAGCCCTGCGCGATGTTATTGACATCAGTATCAATAACATTATCCCATTCATTGTTAACCCCTACAAACTGGATGACATGACCATCATGTCATGAAAAAAATTGTCTTGAGGGGCAGTTGAAGTGAACATACTGTCATGGAAAAATTTGTCTGAAGGCCAGTGTGATGAGAACTTCCCAGCATAAAATCTCAGCTGAAGGCCATGATGATAGAAAATAGCGATAAAGCTAAAAAAGTTTTCACAAAATAACTTTTCAAGCGGAGGCGCAGAGTCTTGTCGCTGTTCATGGGTGTTCATGCGCACCAAGCCACACGCCACACGCCTGGGATGCTGGCCACTTACGTAACCATTGTACCTGGATCCAGGGGGTTAACCTGTTGGATCTGGTTGCTTCATGGAAATCACAGAGCTGAAAGTATGGGCAGTGGGTTATGTAAGTGGCCAATATCCTGGGCATGCGGCTCGTAGGCCAGGCATATGGCATATCAAATGACAAATGTAGAAATTGGAAAATGTCAATAAATCAAAAAATTCTTACACACAAAAAAATATAACATATAAAGGGGAGGCATGGAGTCTTGACACTGTCTATGGGTGTTTGTGTGCACCTGTCCGACAGTGAAGCACCTGGATGGAAGGGATAATGTCATTGATAAAGATTTCATCAAATATCCACTTGATCATATGATTTTTATTCTAGTATGATTAAAGTTAATTTACTGAATGATTTACAGGTACATCTGCAATGAAAGGCCATTTTGAGATGGAGTCTCCAGTGAGCTCACGTCAAAACTCTCTTACCTTTGAACCTTGTGAAAATTACACAAGAGGGATAGATGTGCAACAAGTAAGGATTCAGATTTGTTATAGAAAAAGGTTTCTCACTTTGTCCTGTACCTACTGTAAGGAGAAACTGAAAAAATGTGATTTTAGTTACTTTATGATGCAGGTATACATGAAAATCATTATATAATGATACTACCTTGGATAGTGAACCTTTACCATTGTTGAGTCTAGATCTTCACTTGTTAGAAATCCTATTTATAAAGGATGAAATAGTTTATGAATTGACATGGTGATTATTTGATAAACAATGTAGGAAAGGAATTATGATATTGACTTGTTTTTGAAGTGTATCACGTCCTTTCCAGGTCAATATTTCAGGTGTAGGAGAACTGTCCTTATGGGAATTTTCTGGCCATGAAGCATATTTCCCTGTGTATGATCATTTTATTGGCAACACTTCCTGTGTTCATCTCATTGTGTTCCCACTCAACCAACCATTTGATGTGCAGCTACAACAGTGTTCTTTTTGGATGTCTTTCCTGCAAGCACGCATTCCACCTATGGAACCCCTTAGTGAGTAAAGTGTTGACGTTAATTCATGTGATTTTTTCCCCCATTGTTATGTCAGTTTTATCTTGTTCATTGAAGTTTTCCATTTTGCTTGTTTTGATTTTTCATTTAATTTTTTTATCTTCTTTTGTTATTCTTTCATCTTTCTTTTTTTCAAATGTCCTCTCTTAATGTATATCTAATTTACTTATACTTATTATTGTATTTTTGATGGATTCTTTGTAGCCAGTTACATTTACCTTTTGTGTTATATTGAGAAAATAAAGTCGAATCTGGGAGGTATTAAACATAATCTGGAAATTTAGATTGTTTCTTTTCTATTGTAAGTATGCTAATGCATAATTGTTTTACCTTGTTGAAAAGAGAAAAACCTTCATCAGCATTTAAAAAATTTATTGGACAAATTTTATGACTCTCTCTAGATGTTCGAGGGAAACCTAGCAAGGCAGCCAAAGTGGCCCTAATTGGCACTCATGCTGATGTGGCCCAGTGTCATCGTAATGCCCAAGGGGAATATATTGCTCCACAAGTGCATCTGCTACAGGTAACACAGTATTTTTAAATCCTCAGGAACTTGTGCTCTTGTAATATGTTCAAAAATGTTATCTAGGGGAATTACTTTTATTTGACTTTACAGTAGGGTGCCTTTTAACATTTGATGATTTTTGTGACTAGAATGTTAGTATGTGTCATTCCTTATCTATGTAGCAATTTATGTGAATAATGTATGTATTTACTTGTAAAGTGATCTCATTGATTTTTGTATCTGAGTACAGAGTAGGAGTCATTAATGTAACTTCCTGTACCATTGCATATATTTTTATGAAGGAGTACATTCATTAGTTAGCTGAACAACAGAAAAGTAGTGTACTTTATATTACAGACTCATAGATCCCTGGAAGTATTTAAAAGTTATTTATTAGTGCTTGGAGTTATTTTATTCTTATATACTGCTTCTTGTAGTTTTATCTTTTGAAAATGAAAAGTTTAATATAGATTTTGTTAGTTTGTTTGGTTCTCTGTCTTGTATCAATAAGATACATTCATAAGGATTGTCTCTGTAGAGAATATAGTCCTTAACCAAAGTACTAATTTTTCCTTTGAAGGAAAAGCTGCTTGACCTCTTTGGTGATGTGTTTGAAGTCCATGACACTGTGTATGTGATGGATGCAACTGCACCTGGATCAGCCGCCTGTCGTGCTCTCAAACAGTATCTTGCAGATTGTAAGGCCAAGGTCACTCAGGTGAGGAGTGGATGTTTAATTATGATTAATCAGGTAGTGGATTGGATTTTGCATAACAGTGACCTTGAGAGCATTACTAACATCTTTTTTAGAATAAG
>NW_020868556.1:267265-277265 GCF_003789085.1 Penaeus vannamei
GGTTTGATGGAAATTCAAAGTTTACACAATAGAAACACACTCTTTCTCCCAGTTACATAAGCTGATGATGTATTATGTTATGGACTCAGAGACAGCAGATGGTATATATTTTTAGATTTACATTTGGTTGCTCTCACATAGAGAAATCAAACTTCTGTGTTAACAAGTCAATATCTGCCTTTGATTGTTCGGACAATGACAATTGGTTTAGGGGTAATTTTCTTAAAGTGAGGTGGAGGATTTTTTCCCCCTTTTTTTTTTATTAATGAAGGTGTACTGGGTTTCACATGCTGCTTTAGCAATGGATTTCAGAGCCATTGTAAATATTCATCTTGAAGCCAACTTGAAAAACATACATAACTGCATGAGTGTGTGCCGCAGGGCTGGAGTGGAGCCAGTGTGGCGTATGCTGTTGGGGCAGCTGTTAGCGGTGACGGGTATACGATCCTGCAGCCTGATGCGTGCGAGGTGAAGACATAACACTTTCTCTCCTCTCACCCTTCTTTCTCTGCAGCTTGCCTTTGTCAGTACACTCAGAATCACTTCTTGTGTTTTCCACTGTAGACTACTCTCAACATTTTCAGTAGATATTGTGAACTCAGTCTTGTACAGCACCTGGAAATACACAATATCCTGTGATATATGCAGTAATACTTGAAGAGGCAGACAGACAAAGAGACAGACAGAGATACAGACACACATAGACAGTCAGACAGAAAGATAGACATAGACAGTCAGATAGAAAGATAGACATAGACATGGACGTCTATATATATATATATATATATATATATATATATATATATATATATATATATATATATATATATATATATATATATATACAGACAGACAGACAGACAGACAGACAGACAGACAGACAGACAGACAGACAGACAGACAGACAGACAGACAGACAGACAGACAGACAGACAGACAGACAGACAGACAGACAGGACATAGATAGACAGACATAGACAGACAGACAGACAGACAGACAGACAGACAGACAGACAGACAGACAGACAGAACAGACAGACAGACAGACACAGACAGACAGACAGACAGACAGACAGACAGACAGACAGACAGAGACAAACAGACAGACAAACAGACAGACAGACATAGACAGACAGACAGACAGACAGACAGACAGACAGACAGACAGACAGACAGACAGACAGACAGACAGACAAAACAGACAGACAGACAGACAGACAGACAGACAGACAGACATAGACTCAAACAGACACACAGAGTATAAACAGCCACACTTTGAAGACATGCCTACAGACACCATTTCAGAACTTCAACAGACACTGCTATAGGCGCGCGCGCACCACACACACACACACACACACACACACACACACACACACACACACACACACACACACACACACACACACACACACACACACACACACACACACACACACACACACACACACACACACACACACACATACACACATACACACATACACACACATACACATACACATACACATACACATACACATACACATACATACACATACATACACATACATACACATACACATACACAGATACATACAGACTCACAGACACCCATAAACCTGTACCCATACCCTTGTGATCCTCACACACAATACACATACACAAACACATTAAAGAAAGAATAGCGGCAGATTGGTAGATGAATTGGCACCCACACAACCACACCCTGAGCACATCCAGTATTTCTAACCACATTCACACCAACTCTATTTACACACCAATATCTATACTCATGTAAATTTCTGCACAGAGTTGAATATAGAACCAGGCAGAGAACGCATTTATCTTTTTTTTTTTTGTGCAGAGAATTTATTTTGATTTAATCCTGACAAAGTTTGGTTTCGTAAAGCTATATAGTTATTTTATTTTTTATTTATTTATTATTATTTTTTTAAAGAAAGCATCAAGTTTTCAGTATCAGAAAATGATTTTAGTATATCCTCTTGATTGTAATATTTTATTTGATATGGAAAATTACTTCATTTTGATTTTTACAGTATATTCTGATGAAGGGATCACTTTTTATTAATTCATTTTTTTAATGAGAATTACCCACTAATTAATTTTGAAGCTGAATTATGCTTAGAGTTGGTTCCACAAGAAATACACTTTGTTAGTAATTCAAGCACAAATATTATTTCTCATATTACTCTTCCTTTCTATGAACACTACATCTATTGATTTTCTTTGTTTGCGTAGGCTATGTTATTTCCTATGGCATAGGTAAGGGATTCAGGATAGTACTAAATTCATATATCAGTCTTTTCAATATTAAAATGATTTCCTCAAAAATATTACAGACATTATTATGAATTTTCCTACTGTAATTATTTGATACTCATTTATGTTTGCTATTTTGTGAACATAAACACCGATTTGGCTCTGTTTTTGAACCCTTTATCTTGTCATTGACTAGCACTGTGAACCACCTTAGCCAGTGTGTACTGCAAAGTTTTGTGGGATGGACATGCTGCATTACGTCTCTGTGTTCATTACACATTTTCTGTTGAACTTTTATACTCTTTAAGTGCTTTTCTGTTGTGTGGTGGCTTGTAATCGTGCAGAGAGCTTTTTTTTGTATTTCATAGATAGCTTTATGGCTTCAGATGTAGCATTTCATCATTTTTATTTTTTTAGGTGTTACTTGAAACAGTGGTCTAAAACAAATGGTGTAGGGGCAGCTTTTGTTCTTCCTTGGCTTATGAAAGGGAAAGGAAGATGGTGTGTCGTGTTTCCAGTTGATTGAGATAATGTAGGAGTGAACAGTAGACATTTCTCTATGCCTAGTTATTCTGTAGTCACTGAAATTTGCACTTACCAGGAAAATGTTAAGCTCCATGTTATAAAACTACCTTTGAAAAACTGAATTACCTTGTAGTACCACTTGCGTATTTGGTAGAATGCATGTGTGTGTGTGTGTGTGTGTGTGTTGTGTGTGTGTGTGGTGTGTGTGTGTGTGTGTGTGTGTGTGTGTGTGTGTGTGTGTGTGTGTGTGTGTGTGTGTGTGTGTGTTGTGTTTTGTGTGTGTGTGTGTGTGTGTGTGTGTGTGTGTGTGTGTGTGTGTGTGTGTGTGTGTGTGTGTGTGTGTTGTGTGTGTGTGTGGTGTGTGTGTGTGTGTGTGTGTGTGTGTGTGTGTTGTGTGTGTGTTGTGTGTGTGTGTGTGTGTGTGTGTGTGTGTGTGTGTGTGTGTGTGTGTGTGTGTGTGTGTGTGTGTGTGTGTGTGTGTGTGTGTGTGTGTGTGTGTGTGTGTGTGTGTGTGTGTATGTGTGTGTTGGTGTATTTGTGTATGTAGATATTTATGTATGTAGATATTATGTATGTAAGATATGTAGTATTTATGTATTTATGTATGTAGATATTTATATATATAATATATATATATGTATATATATATATATATATATATATATATGTATGTATATATATATATAGCATTATTATATATATATATATATATGTATATGGTATATATATTATATATGTATATAATATAGTATATATATGTATATATATATGTATATATATATGTATGTTATATATATATATATATATATATATATTATGTATATATATATATATATTATATATAATATATATATATATATATATATATATATAATATATATATATATATATAAGTATATATCATGATATATATATATTATAATATATGATATATATATATGTATATATATTATAGTATATATTATACTTTGGTCTATAAGATATATGGTAGATATATGAGTTATGATATATAATATATGTATATATATGATATATATATATGTGATTGCCTATTATAGACCCTGAGAATATATTATGCATATGAATATATTAGTTAATATAAAAGAAATGGGATGGAGTATAAATTAAGTCACCCTGAGAATTATATTTAAATAATTTTTTTAGTTATTTTAGAAGATATACTATAACAAGTATATGGTAGATATATATAAAGTATTAAAGAAATATAGAGTAGAGATAATATATTATTATATATATAATATATATATGTAAGCTATGATATTGAAAAAATATATACTATATATACAATAGGAATATATATAGGAATACTATATATATAAATAATATAGATTTATAATAGTATAATATACTATATATATACTATAATTATAGTGATTATAAAGTATATATATATAATGAGTCCCATATATATATGATATATAAATGCTAAATATAAATATAAATAAATTAAATGTTATAATTATATAGTATAATAATATATATATATATATATATATATATATATAAATATATAAGTATAGAGTATATATTTACGTATATATACGTAAGCAACATACATTATACATATACATATAATATAGTAATAGAGAATATGAGTATAATATAGATATAAATATCTATACGTATATATAATATATTAATAATATATCAGTTATATATAGTTCTAATAACAGTATAGTCAAAGGAATATACGAGATATATACCTATATATATATATATATATTAATTTAATATATAGATAATATATATAGGTTATATATCATATATATATATATATATACTATATATGTATAGAATATATGTATATATAAATATATGAATGTATAGTAAATAGATACTAGTATATAAATAGATATATAAGAGTATATAGTGAGTATAGTATATCCAACCTATATATTAAGATATGTATAAGATGTATACTGATACATAGAAATATATAACACTATAGATTTATAGATAATACTATAGATAGTATAGATATATAGTATGTATATATTAGTAACTATAAAATATAAATATATGAATATTATATATGAATATTATAAATATATATAATATATCTAGATTATGATATATATAATGACTCATTATTTATAAGAGCGATATAATAAATAATGATTATAAATAGAATAGAATAGTGATATATATTCCATTAACGTATATATATAAACTAGATAGTATATATATATTATTATTGAGCTATATGAATGAGTTAATGATAATAGTACTAGTATATATATATTAAATAATATGAATATAATATATATGTATACCAAATACAGTGAGTACCATATAGTTATCAGATATATATATCAATAAATAATGTATAGGTATAGCATAGTTAAATATAGCTATAAACACCGTGAGAACTAGATTATGAGTAATATGGTACCCAAGACCTATATAGTATATATTAGAGATATATGAACTATAGAGATAGATGACATAACCTTAATATTATAATAAATATAACTATTATATATGAAGTGGATGCGAACATGATCATATCCTATATAGATATAAGTATATATATACCGTAAGTGAGAGTAGAATATACCTTATAGTATAAATATATATCTATATATATACAAGTTAGCACTTATAAGTATACCTTATAATATGTGATATATATATAAAGGCGAGAATATATGTATTCCTAATATATATAAAATAGATAGACCAGTTATATATATATATATATATATATATACATATAGAAAGTATATATATATAAAATATACTACGTATATCTATACATTATATATACTTATATAAATATATGAATATTATATATATAATATATATATAAATATATATATATTATAATATTAGCGATATATAGATAGATCAGACTCATATATACCTTATAGTATTAACCTATTGTATCATAAATATAAATATATATAATATTATGTCTAGGGTAATATACATATATATAGTTAATGAATATATCCATATTAATATATAGATATATATTTTATAGTAAACTAATTATATATAATAATTATAGTACATCAATACACTGGCAAAATAGAAGAAGAATAGTATATAAATTATATATATATAAATTAGGTATATAAGTATAATGTACATATATTAGTGGATAAGATATACATATATATATTATATTGGCCAGTATATATAAATATATATAGAGCGTATATATAATATGAGTGAAGTATATAAATAGTATATGGAGATTATATATCATGTATGTATTTTATATTTATATATTATAATATATATATCATATTATAATATTAGATATATTAGTATATAATATAATACTATACTGTATGTATAAGTAATAAGTGATCATATATATAGTATATATAATATATAATATAGTATAGACTATATAGTGATAGTGAGTGGATGTAGATAGTAGTGAGAATGTATTATATCATATATGTAGTATAGTATAGTATGTAGTATTAGTATATATAGTGCATAATAGTATAAGTATATGATGACGAAAATGAGGTATAATATATGATATATATCATATGTATATATAATAGGATGTATACTATATATGTGAATACATATATAATAGTATATATATAGAATATATATATAATACTATATATATAATATATTTATATATAGTTATATGACCTATATGTAGAGATGTGTGATGTGTGTGTGGTGATTGTGTGTGTGTAAGTTTAGTGCTGTGGTGGTGTGAAATGGTGGAGAACACGGTGTGTGCGGATGTAGTGTGGGGCGTGTGTGTGTGTGTGTCTTTTAGAATTAAAGCATTGGTGTGTGAAACAACAAATTATCAAAATGATTTCATAGCCAGTGCCTTCATGTACTTTGATTTTACTTGAGGTGAACACATATTTACATATGACTAGTTTTCTTCAGTTCTGACACTGATACTTCTTTAAAATTATATATTCAAATTTACATTGTATTATTTTGTGGACAGGATAATATTCCCTTAAATATGATCCTCCTTCACAGGTTATTTATGTCTCTCACTTTTTCCATTGCTCTTTGTGAGCCTTATAAGCAAAAAAACCGAAGCTCTGATTATTAGAGCTGTCATTCTGCAGTGCATTCATTGTTAAGTGATGTGTGTGCCGTAGTGCGTGTACGTGTGCTGTGGTGGTGCTGAACAGGACCGTTGCACCTGTGCGTTGAGAGTGCGGCTGCGCTGTGCGTGTGCGTGTGCGTGTGCGTTAGTGCGCCTGTGGTGTGCCGTGTTGCGTTCGTGCGTGTGCGTTATGTGCGCGTGCTGCTCGTGTGCCGTGTGCGTGTGCGTGGCGGGCCCGCAAGTAGGTGCGTGTGCAGTTGTGCGTGTGCAGTAGCTGCGTGTGGTGTGTGGCTACTGGATGTGCTGTGTGTGTGTCAGTGTTGGTTGACCGTGTGCCAACTGTGCGGTGTGTCAGGTGTGTGCTGTGTGTGAACTAGGTACCACCCTGGTGTGTGTGGTGGTGAGTGTGACAAGTGAAGTGAGGGATTTGAGAAGTGAAGTGAAGATGAGCCGGAGATGAAGAAAATGAACGGAGGTCGAGGGAAGCTGAGGTGTGTGAGCTAGAAAAAGGTGCAGACTGTCCGTGAGTGACAGCTGAAGTGCCGAGCTGAAGTGACGGTGAGTGAGCCGAGCCTGAGTGCAGTCCGTTGAGTGACAGTGGTAGTGAGTGAGGTGATGAGTGAGTGGAGGTGCAGTGACGAAAGCGTAAATTATGGTTTCTGCCTTCATTTCTTTTGGAATTATGTGTATTGATTCAATGCATCACGTGAAGGTGACGTGATGTGGAGATTCACAGTGAAGGGTTAAGTGAGTGTGCTATGTGTATGGTATGAATGATGTATGTGTATTGTGTATGTGGTATTGTGTAGTATGTGTTATGTGAAATATATAGAGATAGTATGGTAGAATATGTGTGTGATGTGGTATGTGGTAATTGTGTGATGTGTTGTGTGTGTAATTTAGTGTGTGCTAGTTTTAGTTGAATAGTGTGTATTAGTGTTGTGTATGTCGTTTGTTGTTGTGTGGTGTGTGCGTGTGATTGAAGAGATGTACGATCCTGTGATGTGTGTAATTTAGTGACTGTGCTTAGTGTGTGTGTTGTGTTTAAGCTGTGTATATGGGAGGTGGTGTGTGATATAATGTCATCTGGTGTATGTGTGGAGCAGGTGTGTGTTGAGGCTTCTGCGTGTTGTTCCTGTTGTGTGTTTGTGCTGTGGTTGTGTGCTGATCTTTTGTGTGTGCTGTGCCTGTTGGACTATCGAGCTGAGTGCGTGTGCTGTGTGTCGTGATGTGTGTGTGCGTTGTGACATGTGCCAAAATGTTTGTGTGTAGTGGTGTGTGTGCCGTGGTGATGTCGTGTCGTGTGTCTGTGTGTTGCTGCCTGTAGGATGTGTAGTGTGTGTTGTGTTGTAATGTCTGTGTGGATCACATGATCTATGGCCAATATACGATAGCCCCAACTGTGTATATTGTGTCATAAATAATCGCTGAGCAAGAGCAATCTGTGTAGTATTCAAATAGAAGTAAGATGTATATAAAATTATATGAAGATATATAAACAATAAGACCTATACTGATCAACGATAATAGATACTCAATGTATATATCAAGAATGTGATAGACGACCATTAAAGCGAGAAAAGTACAATATCACAATATAATATTATCACTGCATGAATATTCAATAGAGAACAAGTAAAATACGCATAGATATGGTGTGGAAGAGACTAAGGAACCTTATTATGAATGACATAGTGACACCTATTATGTAGACATGTGGAATCAGCGTCTGCTGCACTGCTGCGCAGCCAAGCTACATACAGTCATTTATGACTTCTGACGAACTTCTATTCCACACACACTCAAGTATCATAAAGAGTTGTTGCAACAGGTGGTGAGACATACGGTAGAATGAGTGTATACAATAACCAATCACTAAAACTTCTGTTGCATGCGTGTATCTGACCTACGCCCCGGTTAGCAGAAAATTATTAGCTGTAGTTATCACCACTCTCTCTGTAGTTTATTGTCCACCAGACCACGACAAGAACTAATCTTGAGGTATTTTATTGTCACCACTCTCTCTTAGGTATATTTGTATATATATAGCTTGCCTTTGATCAGCACTGGTAGATGCCCTGCAGTGTCTAAAAATATGCTAGGAGTTTGACTTCTTGAATTATCTTTGTGAAGGATGCTGCACTGCATGCTATATTATTACAAGAATGGACCTAAAATATTTTTCTGGTGAGTACTACACTGCATGCCATGTATTTATGTTAGTTTTGCATCACTAGAAGATTACATGTATTTGCTGTGTTGTTCGTGGACTGACTTTTGCAGGTTTGAATTTGACTTTCATTTATTTATTTATTTTTTTCTGTATATTATTTCTTTTCTTATAATGTGTAAGTATTGTTAAAAGAAGTGTCTGTACAGCTTATTTGTACTGTTTCCTGCAGAAAGGTTTATAATACATATATATATGTGAGAATATTAGTATTTTATTCATTATGTAAAGTTCTTAAATGGTTAGATTTTTTTCTAAATCTTAATAAACCATAGGAACCTCTTTTCATGAAAATTTGAAAATTTGGACAAATTTAAGGAATTATTCATGCTTCTGCACATTTTGCTTGTCATGAGAATTTCATTGGAGAATTTATTAGTGTTTAGCTTCAGTATAGTCTCTATATCATCAACTATTGTATAATTTATAGTCATTACATGTGTAACATTTTATGTGATCAAAATATTCCCAAAACAGTCAGCTGAAACTTATCCCTATTTGTAATTTTATAACAGATATTCTTAGTGCAACATTTTCTGTTAAAAAGAAATTAAATTTCACATTATGTAATATGCGCAGTTAATTGCATGATTTAGATTTGCATGTTATGATTTTCTTTTCTGTTCCTCAATATAAGTTGTTTTAGTAATTACTTTGTTACAGATTTCAGACGTCAAAATGTTTTTAAATATGAGATTTTTATAATTCAGGCAAACTTTGTTAAGGTTTTATTTCTATGCTAATGATTGTATATTCAAGTCTTTGTTGGACTATTTTACAGTTTAGTATTTTTCAGCAGCTTGAATTATTAAATGATAATTTTTTTCTTCAAACCTATACCTTTACTGAACAGCAGTATGAACACAGGTACACACAGACACAGGTCATATAAAAAACACTAAATGTAACATACATATGCT
>NW_020868556.1:284765-307265 GCF_003789085.1 Penaeus vannamei
ATGTATTGTGAAATTTCGGAGACTAGAAACTTAAAAAGGCAACAAAGCTTTGATGTTGTCATAATGTAGGTTTTGACGATTATCCTGTGGATATATAATTTTTTGCTACAAATTTTGCATATTTCAATATGAAAAGCATAACAAATTGAATGATTACAAAGTTATTCATTCTTGTCATTTCTTTTATGTTTAGTTATGGGTATAGACTGCAGAGATTCTAATGAGAAAATCCATATAATTATTATAGGTTGTGTCAAGCATTGTTGTGGGTGGTGAGGTGCACATCTCCAGCCTGTGCACGGTGACTGTCCAACGTTTGGCTGCACTCATGGACCCTGCACATCCTCGAGGCTCTGACTGGTAAGTCATTGTTTTGGTTCCAGTTTATTGAGACAATATTAAACGTGAAATGATGTGGGATATTGTATACATGAACAGTTCTCATTATTTCTCAATTTTAGGTGTGTTCTTGCTGTCAAATTGGGTTTGCAACAACTGTTGCCATCCCTGGATACCCAGAGTGGCTCTGCTCAGCATTCCCCAACAGCAACTCTTTTACATTCTTGGGGACAGTCAACTACTGCTACTTTAGGTAAAGGGAAAGAAAGGAAAGGATTTTATGGATTACCATTTGTGTGTTTGCAAGGTTACTTCTTTTTCATTTTACTGATTCAGAATCATTGAGAGCAGTTAATCAAAATGGAATGATATATAAGCTTAGTTCAGAGTTTTTTGTTTTAGGGAAACTTAACCACTCCCTTTCCTTTGCCTCCCTCTTCAGGCACTCTAGTGAAAGAGCTTAGAGGGATGGAACGTGAAGATGCAGCTGTAGCAGTTATGTGTGGTGCCCCCTTATACCAGCTAGCTCCCCCTGATGAGGACACAACGTCAGACTCACCACCTATTTCTTCCACATCAGCTACCTCTACTTCCAATCTCTCCAGATGAGCACGGACACCACAGGAGTCATAAGGGTTGAATTAGTTCCAGATCAGGATTGAAGACTGTTAATGATGTGTAATTTCAATGGCTAAAGAGTTACTTCCCCAAAACAAGCAAAGAATTTAATGTACACAAAAGAAATGGATTTTTGAATGTCTTGTGATATTTACATTTCCTGTCGTGCATAATGTTTTACATAATGTTGATTAACTTTCCCCTAAGCTTACCCTTACCCCAAGGCTCCTGTGTTTTTAATGCTATCAGCACAAATATTTAATAGATAATAGAATGATCTTAAATGCAAGTGAAGTACCGATACCTAAAGTAAGTTGGTAATTAACTTGCATCAACTTGAATAAGAAAAGGCTAGTTATCTTTCAAAAACTTTTTCTTCATTTTGTTGTGATAGTCACATCTTTGATAACTGATAAACTCATGCTGATATCTTATAAAAGTGCCAAGTCACCTTTATGATATGTGATCATGGCTACATACCTTTATGACAGGCTTAGAACTAAACATTTTCCTTCCTCTCAAAAATTGTAGTTTGGTGTTCTAACTCCATGTGATAATGTATTTTGTAGATTATGATACTCCTAAAATCACAGGATCTGCCCTCCTTTTGATGAGGTGTTGATGGAATAAAATCATCAGGTGAAATTGACTTAGTCATGTAGAGCTCCTGTAACACACTCACTCTACATTTTACTTCATATTGTGTAGCATTTGTTGTAAGATAGAAATCACCATTTGTGCTATATAAAGCTGTGAATGCTTTAGTCTTAATTGTAGTATTTGCATGAGTCAAAGCGAACTTTAATTTATATATTCTTTTTGTATGAAATGCTCGAAGTGTTTTTTTTCAATGAATAAACAGATATGAATTGCTTTGTTATACAGAGGTAGGATATATGCCACTTTGGATGTCATTCCATTGTATTATTATGTTTTTATGTTTTAGATTGTTGTTATTGGTGTAGGTGCATTTAATTACACCCCTAAATAAGAAAACACTGGAAGCCCTTGATAGTTGGCCAGCATAGCCTTACCAGTCTTGCACAAAGCTACTAGTATTACTATGTAGTTGCTTTTTATATGGACCCTAGTGGCTGGCTGCTAGTCCTCTGCCAACCCTTTCTTGGGAATGATATGCAGTGTTGGAAATAGTCAGGATCCCTCTTTCCCCAAAGGTCTAATGGCCTTTCTGCCTGGATGATATCTCAGAAATCTACCACTAACAGTACTGTAGACAGTTCCTGCAATGGAACTGTTAATACTGAGAAATTGTTAACTTTTGATATGTGATAGGACCAAAAATCAGGAGTTACAGAAATAATTCCTATGATTAATTAGCAGAACATAGAATCAAACTATTTATCTGCATTTGCTGAGTAGGTAGGGTTATTAGCAAAAATGGTAATCTGGATACAGAACAGTAGTAATATTAGGAAGTGAAGGAGGTACGTGTACTGAATTTGTGAAGGAATATCAGAAATCAAGATTTTTATTTACCATTGTTTTTTCTCATACTGACAGCATTTTTTTCCACTTTTACTTGCAATGGTTTAAAGTGTATGGCAGTTTACAGTGTATAAAGTATGCTCATGTCTTTTTGTTAATAATTTTCCTCTCTATTTTTATTGATTACTATGATACTTTATTAGGTTCATTATATATCTGAATTCACTACTTTTAAAAGCTATTCTCCAAAAGGTATTCTTGAAAAATGACAAGTTTTAATTACTCATATTGTAAATACTATAATTTCTCTGATGCTGAGAAACCACAAATAAGGTGATGGTATGTAAACACAACTCATTTTGTTAATGGAAACATTAAGGCAGTTTTAAATGTTTCAGTCTTTTTAAATATGCTTTTGAGTTTGTGTTTTTAGGTAGCTATACCATTGTTATTGTTGAGCTGAAGTATATTATTGCCTTGAATATTGTTTTGTGAAAATGCATTTGTATATTGTTTTAGCATTGTAAATATTTGGGGCTATGATTACAAAATACTGTAAGTAGATGTGTGTTATATCACAAAAAAGTAACCATATATCCTAGATAATATTTGTATGACTTTTGAGATCTTCATTCTGTCAGAAAAAAATGCAACAAATATAGTATGCAGTTTTGACACTGATCATTTTTCTAATGCAACAATAATCTTCATGTTCAATTTTTTTTTATAGATTTAACATTTTGTGATAGACAATTTTCACTTTTCATTTAATTTGGTATCATAAAGATCATAAAAGGTTTTAAATTATATGATCAAAATGAAACAAGGAAATGAGTTATGTATGTATATTTTTTCCTCTTGAATGACAAACCTCAGAAAAATGTACTTAATGATGAAGCTGCTTGGAAAAGGGTGAATGTGAGTTTTGTTTCGGGAGACAAAGGGCGTATTGCATGCCTGAGATGAGGATGCAACATTTCTTTGTGATGTTTCATGATTTTTAAAAGTTCTTACATCTGGTTTTCCTTGTACCCAAGAACAGTTTGGGAAAAGTCACTAACACCATTTCAATTTCTAAGATTTTTTTTCTTTATCTTTTTATTTTATTTAGGTAACTTTAGGTGTAATACTGTGGTAAAAAGGCTGTTGCTTTTAAAGTGCTGTGAGAATCTGACTAAGATTAAGTGTGAATCAAAATCACATGATGATGGATGCTGTAGAATAATCATATCAAAAAGTATTAGTTTCCATTGCTTGTTGACATTCCATTATATTAGAGTGGTGCGGTTGTCTCTTCATAGTTGCGTGTGTGGGTGCCATATGCACATATTTATTGCTTTTATACACATACATATTAAAAGAAAATTTAAGCATGATATTTTTCAATAACCTTGACATTATGTTATAAGTACCACTGGTTGGTGCTTTCATTTCCTTATTCGTCTAAAATGGAGTTTTCACATGACTGACTGGCACTTGGGGAATGGGATATTATGACATGCCTCTATTTCTTTGAAATTAAATGGTTCAGAAATGTTTTTTAAAAATCTTATTGTGATAATTTTCATATCTTAAAATAGAAGCTCACAAATCATTATGTAGAATATCGTAATATGCATTACACAATAGCAGATCTTTCACATTTTAATAAAATAAATAATGTGTTTTGTAACATTTGCAAGAAAGACATTATTGTTAGTTACTACAACCTTGTGTATGGGATTAAGAGACAGCAAACCATGAGCTTTAATTAGGACACTGCTGCCTTGCTGGTATGTATGATTTTTTCCCACAACTATCTATATGTTATGCCATTTTCTTATCCAAAGTTAAAAAAATACAGCTAATGTAAGATTTTGTGAGAGAAATAAACAGAAAGTGGAAACGAATACAGAAAAAAATAAATGCACAGAAAATCAAATAAAAGAAACTGAAAAAAAGAAAGAGAAAGAAAGGAACAGAGAAAGACATGAGAGAAAGAAGGAAAGCAATAGAGAAAGGAAAAAGAAAATGAAGATGAGCAAAACTAATTTAGATAAAAGAGAGAGAGAGAGAGAGTGATTGAATAATTAGCAAAATAAGTCTAAAATTGAGAGTCAACACTGAAAAAAAAAATACTTTGCTCTCTTGCAACAAATATCAACACAAAATTCAAATTGTCATTTTATTAAAAAATAATAATTT
This sequence comes from Penaeus vannamei, assembly GCF_003789085.1. Taxonomy (NCBI): domain Eukaryota; kingdom Metazoa; phylum Arthropoda; class Malacostraca; order Decapoda; family Penaeidae; genus Penaeus; species Penaeus vannamei. The sequence goes on from NW_020868556.1 coordinate 289,353, forward strand.
GCATGTGCTTGTGTATACATTGTGTGTTTATCTAATTATTATTATTAACATTATTATTGTTATTATTATTATTTGTGTGTGTGTGTGTGTGTGTGTGTGTGTGTGTGTGTGTGTGTGTGTGTGTGTGTGTGTGTGTGTGTGTGTGTGTGTGTGTGTGTGTTGTGTGTGTGTGTGTGGTCTGTGTGTGTGTGTGCGTGTAGGTCTTTGTGTGTGTGTGTGTGTGTGTGTGTGTGGTGTGTGTGTGTGTGCGTGTAGGTCTTGTGTGTGTGTGTGTGTGTGTTTGTGTGCAAGGTCTATATAAGTACTTATATAGACCTTGTGTGTGTGTGCAAGGTCTTATATAGACCTTGTCCACTTGTGTTCTGTTAATTAAACCAGCTCTCACTCACCCAGGCAGAGACAGGTCAGAAGCAGACAGACTGAGAGAGCCTCGCCACGTTACCACCTCCCACGTCGGAGCGAGGCTCTCTGTCTGTCGTTTCTGACTCCTCTCTTTTCTAAGACTCGGTCGCAACGCGGCGTCCTTATATTGCCGTGACCCAAGCTAGGGGGAGCAGATATCACGGTGAGAAGCCTGGCTTGGTTTATTAACAGAACACAAGCGGACAACATGGCGACCACGTGGCTTGGACTTCTAAGCATGCGACCACATGGTGGTATAGCAAATGTGTGAATCTGTGTGTGTGTTTATACAGTACACACACATGCATCAGGAGGCGGGTCAGGGCCTGGTGTAACTCATGGGTGTGGGCCCTATAAATTATAATTGCACGTTTTCTTCCCAAAGAAAATATTTTTGTTTGACTTCGTAGGCCTTGATGATACCGAAGATAAATTCTACTGATATTCAATATTCACCCATTATGATGAAATTATTGATGTAAGTTTTGTAACAAAAATGATAAAACGATCCTTGTAGCGTAACTGCTGTAAATGATGTCGTTGAAATCTGTTCTTGCAACTTCACTTATTTCACATAGATGATAAAGATAATAACTTTAAAGACCCTATCTCAAGAAATCAAATTGGGAATTTCGTTATGCTGATCGCTAGTAAGCTAGAGAAATTATTACCTGTCAAGGAGATTATGTTTTTGGTAGGTGTGTCTTAGCTTAACTTAGATGCCATCAAATTTTAGTGGTGATCCGAATCATGATCCAGATCCAGGAACCTTATAAATGATTGCATCATTTAACCCTATGCATAGGGGTAACTATGTATATAATCATTATCTTTATCATCATCAAAAGGCCTGACGCCGACAGGTCCCATGTCAGTCTCATGATGTAGACGTCGGTTGGACACATAGTCCTGCCAACTGTACCCAATAATCCTTCATAGGGACTTGTTACACAAGGCATCGAGGCGTGACTCTCAAGCACAGATAGTGAAAAACTGGCAGTATCAAGGCCTTGAAGACATGTAACTTAATCCTTCTGCATAAGTACGGCAACTCCAAATATTCTTGTTGATGGAGTTCACGGCTTTAACTGCCAGACCAATCCGTCTACTGACTTCCTGTTCTGACAGCCCAGAGACATGGACTGCAGTAACAAGGTATGCAAAGCTCTCTGTGACTTCAACGTCCTCGCTGCAAGCACATATCTCCTATCAGGCCCCCCAAATCCTTGATCTTGGTCCAGGAGACCTCTAAGCCCAGGGGCTTTGCCTCATTGCTGAATGCATTAAGAATTGCCACCAGAGATTCCAGAGAATCAGATAGAATTGCAACATCGTCGGCAAAGTCAAAGTCCGTGACCTTGATATTGCCTAGTGTTGCTCCACAGTGACTGAATAGTAGCTCTGCCTATTATCCAGTCCATGCAAGTGCTGAAAAGTGTTGGTGCAAGGACACAGCCTTGCCTCACTTCTGAGTTACCAGGAAAGAAGCTTGACAGGCCCCACCACACTTCACAGAACTTTCAGTACCAGCATATAGGCTTGCTATTAATCCAATAATCCGTGTCGGAATTCCCCTAAGTCTTAGGATTTCCCATATTGATGAGCGATGCACCGAGTCAAACGCTTTCTTGAGGTCGACGAAGGTTGCGAGCAGTCCGCGACCGAACTCATGACGGCGTTCCTCAATGACTTGAAGCGCTAGGATATGGTCTATTGTGGACTTGCCAGGAGTGAATCCAGTTTGCTCCGGCCTCTGGTGCCTCATTAGGTGGTTGCGGATCCATTTCAGAAGAATGGGGGCGAAAACCTTGCCTGGTATACTGAACAATGTGATTCCACGGTAGTTGCTACAGTTCCAACGATCCCCTTTCCCCCTCTAGAGAGGGATAACCACATCCCTCAGTAGGTCAGGGGAAATGGAACCAGACTACCATATCTCAGCCAGGACAGTATGCAAGCCCTATGCCATGGGCTAAACCTCAGCCTTTAGCAGGTCAGCAGGAATATTGCATATGCCTGCAGCGTTCCCACCCTTCAGCTTTGAGATCGCTTCCCTAACCTCACTCAGGGTAGGGGGATCTTCACTGATGGGTAGATCAGGTACAAGGATTGCAACATCGCTTGCATCAAGACTAACTGCTGGGAGTCTACCTGATACAATTGCTCAAAATACGTTCACTAAGCTCAACATGATTTGAGATGATCCGTCCATCCACTAGGCGTACTGCAGTCATCCGTGAGGAGGGATTGGAGTTGTTTTCTCAGGGCTTGGTAGGAAGGACGAAGATAATTTACTAGGAAATGGCTTTCCAGCTCCTCAGCAAGATTCCTGATGAACTGTTTCTTCTCCCCTCTCTGCAGAGTCTGAGCCCTGCGCACCAAGGAACGGCGCAAATCCCGATGTGACACAGATGTGACACGCATCTGTGGCCTCCAGTGTCTCCAGCTAGATGAAATTCTACCTTGTCCATGGACGTTCATCAGTGGACTCCTGAGCTGCATCTAGTGTCTCACGCTTGACGGAATCCCACAGAGATACATGGTCCATCAGGTTTTCAAGCATTTTATCCGATCAGAGATTACTGCGGTGAACCTACGTGTACATTCTTCTTGCTCCAATCTGCCCTGGTGAAACACCTTAGAGTGGCCACTGGAGAGATGAGGGAACTTGAAGTGGACCTGCAGTATCGCCACAACCTACCTATGGTTAATGCCACAGAACTCGGCACTCCTCTTAACCCTGCAGTTCTGAAGGATCCTCCAGCGGGTGCTAACGAGGATGTGGCCGATCTCCTTGGCCACAATACTCGTATCGCTGTACCAGGTCCAGCGATGCGGGTTGGAGTGCTGATACCAGGAGCTAGAAAGTCCAGGAGGCAGTTCTCACTTCTGAGAACAGTTGCCGAGCCATGGGAAATAACAGACACCTCATAGCCAGCTCTATCACAGCTGGATACCGTATTGAAATTATCCTGTACAATGCAAATGTCTCGCCGGGAGCATTTGTCTATCACAGATGTGAGTTTGGCACAGAAAACCTATTTCACATCGAGTTTACATAATTTGGTAGAGTACACAACAATAACACACAGAGCCAAAAGAATGCTTCAGTCACAATGTCATAATATGCTCATTAACCGGAGAGACCTCCACTACCGAAAGTTGAAGTCGGCTGGAGATGGCTATGGCTACTCCCTGGCTCGACCAGTGATAGGTGTACCCACCCATACTGATGATGCCGCTGCCAGGTCTCCTCACCTCCGAGAGAGCAGCCACCTCAACTCCCAGCCGCTTCAGTTCCATCAATAGCACGGGTAATCTATCATCCTGCCGTAAAGACCACCTGTATGGCCTGCTTGAGGTTAAACTTCGGGCAGTTGCTCCGGGAGGACAACACTTCAGCCACTCTCGCCGATGTTACCCTATATAAAAGGGGGCGGCAGGCTGTGGGGCCCACAGGCCTGACACTGGGTTGGCGGCTGCCAGAGCACAGGCGGGATGAGTCTCGTTCCCCTCCTGCGCCCAGCAGTCGCCCTCCCCATGGGACCCACAGCCCGCCTCACTTATTGGGTTGGAGGGGCATTTCCCCTCTCCCCAGCATTTCTACTTATATGATTCGCTGCCGGTGAGTTGAACTGAGGGATGGAGGACTGGCAAGACCCACCTCCCTGAGCAGTGACAGCTGGAAGCGAAAAGGCATGCAAGCACTTAGGCTACCAAACCATCGCTTCACATCACCCCGAGCATGAAGCACCCACCCATTATCATTCTTTTTATTACCTCCCTCAAGGAGGTTATGTTTACGGACGTCACCAGTGTACTTGAGAAAGAGGTGATTACAATGTAATTCTTTAAGTGAATATTTCTATTACATCAGTGACCCTATTGCTTTAGCGGAGGTACGAGCTCTCTGAGTGCTTCTAGTTATTTTGTAATTTCAGTTGATTATTCGGAACCAGGCAAGTATTCAGTATTATAATTTACAGAAAGCAAATTGTGTCCAACCTCCATGGTAATTGCTTTCAACAACACTACACACATGTAGATCTGATAAATGTATGGATTTATCTTATTTCCTTTCATGTTTCTTGCTGAGACTACGTATATACTCCTTTTACTGTTCTTCCGTTATAATGTTTTACATCTCTTGTTGCTTTAAACATGTTATTGTTTGCCTTCTTTGAGGCATTGTTTTTGTAGGCATATATTTTCGTATTCAATTTTTCTTGACTGCAGTCTTCCACTGCACATTCTGTTCAAGGTGTAATACATGGTAGTGTAGATTATGCTGTTACGCCGGAAAAGATGAAAAATACATTTTCGGAAGGAAGCAACTGATACCCACGTTTTATGAGAAATACTTTATTTGAAGGAAAAATGCATGTAAAATAACGCTTAGTAGTGGTACCATCATCTGTAATGGCAACACACGAGGTTCTGTCATGGTACAAGCAAGATTACCAAATATCTTGCTTGTTCTGTACCCTGTAGAGTGTAACACTGCACTCCATTCTATCAATTACAAGTTGACGTACCTAAACCAACCAGGTGCAAGTTGGTTCTTTCGTTATCTACACAGAAGAAAGTTTATTTATTGATTATGAATATTATTGTTATAGTTTACATTATTTCTCTGCTGAACGATATCAAGTTACCCATTACGAAGAGTGCACTGTCCGGTAATGGTACTTTCAACTTGTTGAAATCATCAACCATAAAAAACAGAGAGAGAGAGAGAGAGAGAGAGAGAGAGAGAGAGAGAGAGAGAGAGAGAGAGAGAGAGAGAGAGAGAGAGAGAGAGAGAGAGAGAGAGAGTGAGAGAGAGTGAGAGTGAGAGTGAGTGAGAGTGAGAGTGAGAGTGAGAGTGAGAGACAGCGAGAAAGAGGAAGACAGAGAGAGAGAGAGCATTGATTCAGAAGTTATTGACTTCCAAATCGCATTCTTAGGCATACGGTAATATACACTAATCTAATGTAGACTACACAAAGAGCTATATCATCATTATTATGTTAATTCATTGCTTGCACTGTGGATTATAACCTTGAGTGTAGTATCAACAATACTGCCAGCTACAACCTTTGAAGAGTATGCAGTCAGCAGGACGGATCAAGGAGATGGATTTGGGGTATGAGGCATGTACAAATGGTACCTATAAGTGAGAAGGGCCGGGAGACGAAGGGAATTTAATCTCTTACAGCGTGGTCGGCACTTTTTTCATTGTCAACTGAGTACTCCTTGATTATTTCCCCGGCGTTTTTAATTCTAAATTTCTCTACTAAGACAAGACCTTCGAGAGCTGTGCTTTGTCTGATTTTTTTTGTTCACGGATTTGAAATATATCGTTGCTGCAATGAAACCCTATTTACTCGTATATCAGGACTCAAGCTAAGACAGCATATTCTAGATTTATAGACAATTTTTACGGAAAAAATCTCTTCATGTTGAAAAAGATCATATCATTTTATAATAAAAATATGTACTTTCTCGCTGTATGAAATTCAGGTAAACCACGACACAGTTTTTGTACTTTATTCAACTTCAGCGAACAATAAATTTCTTACACAAGAACTTCACTAGTCTGAATTGGATTTGAAATAACCGCCCTAGATTCCTTGAGCGCTGAAATCTAAAACAGCGTTAACTGACCTCATTTTGAGAGCCTAATTTCAGCTTATGTTCACGTAAAGTCTTGCCCTCATAAAGAAAACACATGCAGCATTAGAGGTCTGTCTTCTCATAAGCAATCGCCTACAAGCAGTGCCAACCCGGAGCTGTGAACGGTATCTTTGCAAGGTTCCGGAAAAAAAAACTGGTAAAGACACAATACAACAGAAAACAAAACACAAACTACAACAGAAAAGACATTAACCTTCTCAACAACATTATCAATTAAAAAAGAAGAAAGGGGGGAACAGTACACTAATTTCAACTTTAACGTCCAAAAAGCACACTAGAGAGAAAGAAAACGAGAGAATAAAGGTATAAAAATGAGAAGAGAGGTTCAAGTGGACTATCAATAAACAAACGAACAAAAACGTAACGAAAAAGTCACATGGTATTCAGATAACCCAACCAAGTTTTCTATAATCAAATGAGACTTGGAATGTGGGAACTACAGAACTAGACGTGGCTGGGGTGCGTGAGAGAGCGCGACAAATGCCCAGGCAAGACCAGCGACTCTACAGCAGGATGGGGTGACGGAGGCAGAGAGAAGTGGCGCCTATTTAACTGAAAAAAGTAATCAGGTCATCAGAGATAAGAAAAGGATATCACTGGCTGTCAGAGACGTCGGTGAAAGAACGAGGCGCCGTTTTAATTACCTGGCGGGGACACTGTGGTAAAATGTCATCGTAATGGGCGCTCTCGAGTCTCCTGAAGTCACAGAGTCCGTAAGGGAAGAGGACGGGTCATCATCCAGAATCTGTCTTGTGGTATGTCGATCGGAGGGAACAATCGTGAGTGGGATCAGAATCATTCTCGGGTCAATATTTATGTGGATTCATGGTTGTAGGATTACATTTTTCCCCCAATAGATATAGACAAACCCAAAAAGGTGACAAAAACAATTCCTTTTTTGTTTTCCACCAATCTTAAATTCACACAAACGTACATTCATAGCGACATACAGACACGAACACACACACACATATATATTGTATATATTTACTTGGTTTATTCATTCATTTATTTATTCATTGTGTGTGATTTACGTGTGTTTGTATGTCTGCATATATATATTATATATATATATAATATATATATATATATATATATATATATATAATACACATACATACATACACACACAAACATACATACTTATATACATACATTCATACACACACACACACATATATATATATATATATATATATATATATATATATATATATAAATGAATGTATGTATATATGATATACATACATACATACATACACACACACACACACACACATATATATATATATATATATATATATATATATATATATATATATATATATATTGTGTGTGTGTGTGCGTGTGCATGTATGCATACATCCATATATATATATTTATATATATATATATATATATATATATATATATATATAATATTATATATATATATATAATATATATATATATATATATATATATACATTTTCACAAAAGCGTTTACGCAATATTTTTTGCAAGACAGAATGATTAAGATCCCAGCCTGGATTCCCAACCCACGGAGGTCCTCTTCTGTGTTTCTGCACGAGGTCTTATCCAGTTGACGAAGGGAAACAAGGAAAGAACAACAGTATCACGAACTAACCGGTACAGGCAGGGCCCAAGCATGGGGGGGGGGGAGGGGGGAGGGGAACTTTCGGGATGACAGAGCGGGACCTTTTAACAAATCGAAAACACACACGCAAACAATACTTCTGAACATGCTATCAAGAAACTCAATCGTACCCTTTTACAAACGTCGCTTTTATGATTTTCTCATCCAAGAAAGATGAAAAATCGCCTAAATGAAGACAAACAGAAGGTCCCGACACGTTCGGTCTGCGAAGTAGAAGTAACACGTCTGTATGATTGACTAGACTACTGTTCGGATAACTGAGGGTTCGGGGGAGCGGGTCGGGTCCGGATAATTCCTCTGTACCGAGCCCGAGAAGGGAATGCTTGGGCACTGGGTACAAGTCGTCTTTCTATATCACAAACAGGCTAACTTATTTCTAAGTCACCCCTTATTTTACGTGACTTAAAACTACTGTGAAATACTGTACAGGTATTTTCTAACTCAAAAAAGTAGAATAAATAGCACCATCTACTTATTTCCTAGTATAACAACCACTTTACATGTCTGTCTTGGAGCCATTTATATATTCATATACATGTATATATATTTCCCCGAGCAGTGAGACGTCCATTCCCGTGTATCAGTTGCCGACACACTAAAAAAAAACACGTTCGAAGATTACCAGTTCTGATTAAAGTTTCTTCTGGCTTCCTGGCTTCGCTGTCTCGGCGCTGCTTGTGAACATTTTCAGGAAAGGGGATGTCGGGGATCAGAGGTGTGCGCAGTGTCTTTTAGAGACTGACTGACTGAGAGAGAGAGAGAGAGAGAGAGAGAGAGAGAGAGAGAGAGAGAGAGAGAGAGAGAGAGAGAGAGAGAGAGAGAGAGAGAGAGAGAGAGAGATTTGAAGCAAATATTTGTTAGATTGTGGGTTTTGATCTTGGATCCCTGTACCATAATGGACACCCTGTACACACTTCATGGCCTCTTCATTCCTGAACCTCGATTTAATGGCCATTATCCTTGCATCACACTGTTTTATTGCCACCATGTACATCGCTGCACTATGTTCACGCGCATCCAGTGATGTACATCATTTTCAAGTTGAGCATTTGTAATCCAAATGACAGACCATCTGGGACGATGAAAAAAGAGAAAAAAATCTTGAGAGGAAATATCGCTCTGAAATTCATCACTAATCACAACCATCTGCGTATAAGACACATGTAGAGCAACATTCACCCGCAGCAGGGGGCAGAGGGCGCGCGGCCACTGGCTAGTCGTCGCGCCCGGTAGGAGGTGCGCGCTCACTCTCAGAAGTAAAACTCGCGGAAGTCTGGATGGCTGCTGGAGGTGCGGCTGTAGGGATGAAGGGTGGACGCCCGTACGAGGGGGTGGAGGGTCGAGATGTGGGCGTGAGGGTGACTCGCCGAGGCACGAGCGGGCGGCCGAAGGCTGGAGGAGCGGGAAGGAGGGTGGAGGGAGGCGCGGGCGGGTGGGTGGAGAGTGGATGAACTAGACGGAGGCGGACAGTTCATGGATCGGTTCCGTCGACTAGAGAATCGTCCTAGCCTCTTCGGTGCCTTCGGGAGGGACCAGGACTGGCCTTTGCGTGGCCAAGGCAAGGCAGACCTCTTCCGGCTGAGTTCTTGCTGGGGTCCTGAGTCCATGGGTGACCTGGAAGACAGCGAGAGGGATGACCTGGAAGCCTGGATGGTCGGCGACGGCATGATTTCCACGCGAGGAGGTTTCAGCCCGAGGTGGTCGAGGAGGTGGGAGCTGGGTAGGACAGGGCCGGCGGCCAGCCCGAGCGGCCGGCCAGGCTGAGCCTGCTTAAGAGGCACCTGTCTGGCGGCGCAGGTCGAGGAGACAGCAAGTTTAGGGGGACAAGTCTGCGTGGTATGGGACAGAGTGCAGCTGGGGATGGCGCGGCGCTCACTTCTGCAAGGGCACGGGTGGGCCGAGGCGCGGCACCCCCGCGCGCGGAGGGAGTTCTCCATCCCAGTAAGGCACGGACATGGGCACCCCATGGCACCCGGGGCCATCTGGAAAACATAATCATTAGTAGTAACATTTCTAGATTCAAGTAAGCATACTGATCAGCCATCTAGAAGCGCATTAACAAGCTACAACTTATCGTTAATGACAAGATACTGATATTACCTCGTAAAGCAAATATCATTTGGGCATCCAGGTATACGTAACTCACGTAACAAGTTCCGCGCGTAGGCTTTTTGTCATCCCCTGCACGTTACACCACAACCCATTAAAACAACCTGCGGCCACCACTAAATATACGATTGGATTCTGCATTTCCCATTTCCCTCTAAAGTACCGATATGAAAGAGTAACACAGAACTTATCGAACAAAAAGGGTTTGGCATAAATATTAGAAGAGAAAGGGAGCACTGCAGAGTAACATGAATAGAAAATAATCGAACATGGAGAGTTGAAATTCATAAAAGACGAGACATCTTACCGGGTTATTATTCCTTTGCTGTGAAAGTAATCTCTGTAACCTCCGAAAAAAGTATCTATAAACAGAAACTAATTTTGATTAATGTGTGCAACTGGCGAATATATCTTTAGTGTGTTGTGCTGGAGTGATTTACATCCACATTTAAGTATACATATACATACATTCACGTATATATACACACACACGCAAGCACATACACTGACGCACTCATATAATCTCTCTTTTCTTTCCCATTTTTAAAACGGATTCCTAAATTTCCCAAATATAGAACACGATCCGGTAGAGGGATACCCCCTCATACCCAGTCATACCCTCCATGCCCTATACCCCCTCATACTCACCCCATGCCGCCGAAGTGTCTCTGAAACGACAGATCTCACCAGCTCAAAGAACATTTACACGCCACTCAGTTTCCCTAAAAGAACAAGAGACAGCGAAGGGGAAACTCAGGGGGACTTCCGATGGATATCAATCAGCTGTAAAAGGCACGCGGAACCGATGTGGAAATACTGAATTATTTATAACTTCGCTGGTGTGTTGGTGTGCCCTTGTTGATAGGGAAAAGGAGAGGGGAAGAGGGGGAAAGAGAAAGAGAAAGAGAAAGAGAAAGAGAAAGAGAGAGAGAGAGAGAGAGAGAGAGAGAGAGAGAGAGAGAGAGAGAGAGAGAGAGAGAGAGAGAGAGAGAGAGAGAGAGAGAGAGAGAGAGAGAGAGAGAGAAGAGAGAGAGAGAGAGGAGAGAGAGAGAGAGAGAGAATTATATAGAGATAGAGATAGATAGATGGATAGATAAAGAGAGAGATATAGAGATAGAGATAGATAGAGAAAGAGATAGATAGACAGATAGGATAGATAGAGAGAGATATATATATATATATATATATATATATATATATATATAGATGAGAGATAGAGATAGAGCAGACATTATTACATAGATAGATAGATAGATAGAGAGAGAGAGAGAGAGAGAGAGAGAGAGAGAGAGAGAGAGAGAGAGAGAGAGAGAGAGAGAGAGAGAGAGAGAGGGAGAGAGAGAGAGAGAGAGACAAAGAGACAAAGAGACAAAGAGACAGAGGGAGGGAGAAAGAGAAAGAGAGAGAGACAGAAACAGTTCAGTATTGATTCGCTAAAAAGCTACAGGTGGCGGTCGATGGCGCGAGGGAAGGGCTCCCACCGAATGCAAGTCAAAGAAGCCGAGGAGGCAACCGAGGAGAGCAGTTCAAGTCACTTAAAGTGGGAGAGAAGGAGACCAATGTAGACAGGTTGCAACCGCCTTTAAGAGCAAGTGTAACCTAAAATATGCAGCCGCAACCACAGTCTCCACATGTTGCTTCCGTTGCCATTCATGCCTCCCTTGCGCCTGCGCTGAAGAACGTCTGACTCACTTCCTCATTTTGGTCAGTTTATCTTTGAACGTTTTTGCTTCGTTGGACCTTTTTCTGCTTTTATGTCTACTTTTTTTCTTCTTCGAGCGGCTACGTGTGGGTGACTAATGCACGCACACATATATATCTGGTTCATGTTTGAATCATAACGAAGGCCCTCGTCTAAAAATCCCAAACCGCCGGCATTGAAAACCTACAAACAGACGCGAGAGAACGACCCGTCCCTGTTTTCAGATTCGGAGAGAGAAATTCGTTAAGCGAGTCCCCCCGCGTGGGAGCCGCCGCTGCCGAGTGTCAACCATCTGGCTCAGTTCACCGTCAGATGACTTAAGCGAAGCGCATCGTAGGGGAAATTACAGAGGTCATTAATTTTACAGGAGCCAAACACGTGAGCCAAGTTTACCAGTGGGCGTTTGGGTGGATGCATGTGGGGCGGCCCGCGAGTAGGGTGATCTTAAATTAAGTTATATAACCGTCACGCCAGCCAGATACCACTTTTATCCAATAATTATGTAGTTTTATCTTGTAGAAATAAAGCCTGAATCTACAAATCTGACTACAAGAAAGACCGACGTTTATCTTTCTCATCTGAATTTTGTAGACGAACCGTGCATTAATTATTTTCCACTCAAAATTTCATTCGGTTGTTGCAGGAGTAAAGAAACTGGGAACCCGCGGGGAAAGTGGAGCGCAAAACATAAAAAGTGTTCCAGAGGTCATACTTTCACTTTATTCATCTTTGGTGGCTCATGTAACAACTTAAAAAAATGATAATCAAGATACTGTATTAAAAGGAAGATAAATCAATGTTATTATTACGCAAACAAAGGCCCTTGTAATAATTTGCGGCACGTAACTAAATCCTATTTTAGTCTCTTTAAATCTGAATTTTAGTTAGTCTGGCAGGTGGACTAGTAAAACATTTCATTCGAAGAGGGAAAATGTCACATATATGATTAATTACTAGTCAAGGGGAGCTTTTTTGTAGAGAGAGAGAGAGAGAGAGAGAGAGAGAGAGAGAGAGAGAGAGAGAGAGAGAGAGAGAGAGAGAGAGAGAGAGAGAGAGAGAGAGAGAGAGAGAGAGAGAGAGAGAGTAACCAAGCGAAGGTCCAAGCAGCAGACAGCGCAGCCGATGCCACACGTGAGCGAGGGAGGGGAGGGAGAGTAAATATAAACAAAATAATCATCACTCAACTTTTTAAAAGTAAATATATAACTTCCCTTTTCAAAAAAATAATCCGATATTAACAAGTTACAAATCTTACAGGCAAGAAAATAGCATAAACATGATAAAAATAACCGTTGCTAATTTTAATTAGGAGGAGGGGCATTAACGTATAAAGTTGCATAACACATTTTGGACGGCTTAAAAAAAAATCCCTACCCTCTCCCACCTCGCCCCCCTTCTCCCCCCCTCCTCTGCGTCTGAAGTTTAACTCTCAGTATATATTTGTCACACAGCCTCGACGCCAAGTTCGACAAGCTCAGGTTATGTGCGTGCGTGTATGTGTGTGAATACATGTACGTGTATATTTATTTGTATATGCGTGTGTGGATTTTTGTGTGTGCTCTCTTTTATGTGCCTGAGAGAGAGAGAGAGAGAGAGAGAGAGAGAGAGAGAGAGAGAGAGAGAGAGAGAGAGAGAGAGCGAGAGAGAGAGAGAGAGAGAGAGAGAGAGAGAGAGAGAGAGAGAGAGAGAGAGAGAGAGAGAGAGAAGAGAGAGAGAGAGAGAGAAGAGAGAGAGAGAGAGAGAGAGAGAGAGAGAGAGAGAGAGAGAGAGAGAGAGAGAGAGAGAGAGAGAGAGAGAGAGAGAGAGAGAGAGAGAGAGAGAGAGAGAGAGAGAGAGAGGAGCGAGATTGCAAAAGCTATTAATATCCATCTAATCGAGGTCTATCCTTCTATTATCAGAGTTTCAAGTCGAAGGTCAGCGGCAGGTCCCATCAAGTGCCTCCGCCGTCTCTCACTCGCTGGCTGCTGTCACTCCTGTGATACGTCCACGAACACGCGCACATACTTATATGGATGTAAACGTCTGTCTCTGTTTGTATCTCTCTCTTTCACACTGCCTCACACACACACACACACTTTCCTTCCTCCCCCCCCCCCCCCTCTCTTTCTCTCTATCCCTCCCCCTCTCTTTTCTCTCTCTCTCTCCTCTCACTCTTCACTCTTTTCTTTTTCTCTCCCTTCCTCCCATCTCTCTCTCTCCCTATTTCCCTCCCTCTCTCCGTTCCTCCCCTCCCCCAATTCACCTGCTAGACGTGACTGTGGTCCTGCAGTAGAGGCTGGGAGGAGGGGGTCTCTCCGGGGGTGTCGTGGCCGCACCCGTGCATGTCGAGGGTGCACGTCCCGCCCACATTTCCCGTCGAGGAGGTGGGCGTCATGGGCGTCAGGGGGGACATGGGCGTCAGCGGGGTGAGAGGCGTAACTGGAAAGAAACAGGGAGCAAGATTAGCATCGTGAAAATGAAAATACACATATGGTAGAACAAAAATATATTCTCGTTTGTTCCTGAACAAATATTTGTCCTTGTGAAAAAAAAAAACATAAATCACAAAACTGTACGTATACCTTGCTAGTTAACATTAATGCAGTCCAACTGAACAGAAAATAATCTCTGCTATAGAAAGATTACAAAATAAAACATTACACGGAACACATATTCAATTTTTTTTTTAAATTAAATTTCTGATTTCTTTATTCTCTAGGATAATCACCACCCCCTCAGAGCCACGCCACGGTCAGGACAAACCGAGCAAGCGATGTTAGCCATGTAACTGGAAAAATATTTAAAGGCGATTTGTCCCCTTTTCAGCGGCCGTGTAACCTGACTCCCACTTATTTAGTAGGAGGAGCCGCTACGCCGTAATGAAAGAGTAAGCTGAAAAAAGCGGGAAATCCAGCTCGTACTCTCCGCAGGACACGTTCAACATAAGCGGCTCCATTGGCCGCTGAGACAACATAACACTTCCGGTTAACATAAGAGTATGAATTACAGTACTACTGTACGGGTATATATATATATATATATATATATATATATATATATATATATATATTATATTATATGCTGTATATATATGTATATATATATATATATATATATATATATAATATTATATATATATATATATATATATATATATATGTGTGTGTGTGTGTGTGTGTGTGTGTGTGTGTGTGTGTGTGTGTGTATGTGTATATATATGTACATATACATATATGCATACATACATATATATATGTCGTATAAAAGAAAACTTATTTTTCATATATTCCAATTTATCCTATTTTATTCTTCGACAAGCTTCTAGAAGCGTGGGGTACTGCTGGGACACGTTGCCACGTCAACGGATATTAGTGCTTTATTTACTTTACCATTAAATATCTGTGGCAGCGTAGCGTAACGGTCTCGTGGGTGTGGGAATGATTTCATTCCTGTTGTGTGCCAAATTTTAACGGTCATGGAAACATTTGTAAACCTTATTTTATTCAATAACTAAACAAGGAACAAGTGGCATCTCACTCTGTAAATCTTAGCAATACACATAATAAAAATAAGTAATATTCTCAAATAATTCAATTCATATCTATGGTTAATTCTATATACCCTCCCTTTTCCTATTAATTAGAAATCAATGGCATTTTAATAAACATAATAAAAATATACGCGAGACGAAATCGAGACCCTCGCTCCCAGTCTAACCTTATTCCCATGATTTTACCCAGGACATGAGCCGATCATTTCCCTTCCTTTCATCTTTATAATTTTCCTCTCTTACACTTCGCTCTAATAACTAATTCCATTCTCTATCCAATCATCGGTACCCTCCGGAACTGCTACCTGCGACTACTTCCGTTACTATACCCACAAACCATTAAAATAACTAAATGAGTAACAAATGTCCCCTAGTATTAAGGCATTAGACAAGCATTATGGCGGTTGTTCTCCCTGCATTCTCCATTTCTCCTCTCTGTTTACAGGAGTAAGGACAGGATTTGTCTTAATTATCACAAAGAGATTTGACAATTACGTTAATACGCATATCAAGCAGTAAAATCTATCATACGAGGGAAAAATATGACTTAAACCACCAACGCTCGGCTTACCTGTTTAAAGGAGTAAGGACAAGACTCGTCTGAATTTTCTTTCTCTCAAATTAATTGTTAAAATTTAAACATACAAACCATTTATGAATGAGTATTATGATTTACTCTATTTGTTATTACACTAAATTTTGCTATATTGATATGCCTTTTGATTTACGAAAATATATAAATAAATGTTTCAGTGACGAACGTACATCTTTCAAATCAGAAACAGAGCACCTTTTAAATGTCGAATAAATAATGATCTCGACACATACACACACACACACACACACACAACACACACACACACACACACACACACACACCACACACACACACACACACACACACACACACCACACACACACACACACACACACACACACACACACACACACAACACACATATATATATATAAATATATATATATATATATATATATATATATATATATATATATATATATAATATATATATATATATATGTATGTATGTATGTATGCATGTATGTATATGTGGCTGTAATTATGTATGAATGCATGTGTGCATCTGTATATATAGCTGTAGGTAAGTACACGAAGTGATAAACAGCGACGTGCGTTGCCGAACCGGACCAGGTCACGCGCTCTCTACTCGGGTCTATTTCGGTGTTATCGGCAAAGTCCCTCCACCCCCCCCCCCAAAAAAAAAAAAAAAAAAAAAAAAAAAAAAAAACTCGCGATGCCGATAGCGCCGATGTGGTGGCCGGCCTTATCTTTGCGAGGGGGTAGGAGGGGGGGTAGTGCAACCCTTCACCTTTTCAGTGTCGAACATGAGAGAAAGAGATAGAGGGAGAGAGAGGAATAAGAGAGAGAGAGAGAGAGAGAGAGAGAGAGAGAAGAGAGAGAGAGAGAGAGAGAGAGAGAGAGAGAGAGAGAGAGAGAGAGGAGAGAGAAGATGAAGAAAGAAAGAAAAAGCAAAAAAAAAAAAAAAAAAAGCATAAAGCCAGAAATTATCTGCATATGTATGTATCAGCGTATTGACATCCAGAGGAATGCACCGGCGCAGGAGGCGGCCCTCGGCGAGCGTGACCCGCCGGACGCCCGCCGCCCGCGTGCCGAGTGACCCCGGGGCTCAGGCTCTTAAATCGGCGTCGGGGAGCGGTGAGTCACCTGGCGCTGCGGCGAGAGCGCGAGGGCAAGTTCGCGCCGTCATGCTAAGACGCCATTACAGCGGCGACCGAGCTACTGCAGGTACCAATTACGCCGATAGTTGGCGCTGGGGCGCACGCGATCATTTTCCGCTCGCTTCGTGCGGCTGATAAAGACCTCGTCAGACATGCACCCGCTGTTCGCACTGACTTATAATGACTACTAAACATTCTTTGATTATAAAAAAGTGTATAAGCTTGACCTTACATTCCATACCAAATATGGCTAAAAATGTCAGTTCATGCGCAACACGGCAATGCGAGTGAAACATCAGCGCAACAGATTCAGACTCCATGTAATGTATAAATATATATATATTCTGTGTTTGCGGATAGTTTGTGTGATTTCAACGATGCATTAATAGTTAATAAATCGTGTATTAACAACAGATTCATTCACACAGAATAAATAAAAAATAGGTAAAGATGTGACTGGTTTCCAAAACAATTTCCCGCGAGGATTGTCTATCTTACCCAAGTTATCATCCCGAACAGACTGCGTATAATAATTCAACAGCGGATTGGCGCTGAACGAACGGCGGTTACTGTCAATAAAGCCAAGCGGGAATCCAGCGTCTAATCCGTCCGGCAAATGAAGACCTTCGGGGGCGGTTTTGTGGCTGAAATCGAAGGTGTTTTTGCGCTGCGTCTCCCCTCATGGCGGCTCCGGGGTTTTCCAAAAGTATCAATGATTAATATCATCTTGTTCTTGCCGCAGCGCTTGATCTTTCAGACTATCTATTTTGTTTTCATTTTATTATGTTTGATGTGTTGTTTACTTTAATTAAAACATATGATAACGCCCATGTCTTTTTACTAAACGATCATTGGTGGAATACATACAAGCAGTTCAGAAAATAAAATAAAACTAATACATACGTTTCCTGAACAACTGACTTTTCCATAATTTTTTCTATATACATCTATATCTATACCTGCATATCCATTTACATTATACGTCGTACGGCAGCGAAAAAACATTTAGCCTTTAATCTTTAATTCGCTAATTGTAGCTCTAAACTTTGAATGAGATTTTTCATGCGTACACAGAGCGAAAAACAAACAAAGAACAAAAATAAATGCATACACATTCAA
>NW_020868556.1:312265-317265 GCF_003789085.1 Penaeus vannamei
ACACACACACACACACAGAGGGAGAGAGAGAGAGAGACAAACGACAAAATAAGGTGAATCCCAAAGGCTTCTTCCAAAGCCAGTGAATAAAAGTATGTTCATTTCATCCTTCTTTTGAAAACATCCTGTGCAATTAGGAGGCAGACTCCAAGGTTGTCAAGCCTGAGTTTTATTTGCTATCACTCGACCGCACATCCCTTCAAGTTTCAAGGTTGGACATGGCGCCATCTCTCCCGTTCGAGGCTGACTAGGGAGGCGCAGCGGTCGGCCTCGGCGGCACAGACAGGACTTCCCGCTGAATCACGTTCTGCAGTCTCTCCCGCTCTCTGTCTGTCTGTCTGGCTTTTACCTTCTCTCTTCCTCTCTTACCTTCCCTACCTCTCTCTCTCTCTCTCATTCTCTCAGTGTCTCTCTCATTCTCTCAGTGTCTCTCTCATTCTCTCAGTGTCTCTCTCATTCTCTCAGTGTCTCTCTCATTCTCTCAGTGTCTCTCTCATTCAGTGTCTCTCTCATTCTCTCATTCGCTCAGTGTCTCTCTCATTCTCTCATTCCCTCATTCTCTTTCTATCTCTTTCTCCCCTCTCTCTATCTACCATCCAACCGTCAATGCCAAACCGACCTTTATTTCTTCTCTCCTTAGGGCATTGGGAAATAAACTTAGCAACCCTGACACTTTTCTGCCCCCATCTTACCCCTGTCGAGTGCCAGCAGAGTCCGCTTTCTGTCTGCATTAAGAAACATTAAGAGACAGATTTAGTGACTGCGGGAAAGAAATGGGGAAGAAGAACGAGGAGCTGCAAGAGGAGGTGGAAGATGAAAAGATGATTGAGAAGGAGGAGTAGGGGGATAGGGGGATGGGGAGAAGAGTGTGGAGGTGGGGATGGGGGTGGGAAAGGGGGAGGGGGTGGAGGAGGGAGAGCGGGAGGAAGGGTTTGGGATGGGGGGATAGGAGAAAGAGAGAGTGGGAGAGGAGGAGGAGGAGGAGGAGAAGAAGGAGGTGGAGGAGGAGTAGGGGGTAAGAAGAGGAGGGGGAGGAGGAGGGGGCGAAGAGGAGAAGAGAGGAGAAGAGGAGGAGGAGGAGGAGAAGGAGGTGGAGGAGGAGGAGAGGAGAAGGAGGTGGAGGAGGAGGAGGAGGAGGAGGAGAAGGAGGTGGAGGAGGAGGGAGAAGGAGGTCGAGGAGAAGAGGAGGAGGGGAGGAGGAGGGGGGGAGGAGGGAGGGAGGAGGAGGAGGAGGGGAGAAGGAGGAAAAGCAGAAGATGAAGGAGGAGAAGGATGAGGATGAAAGAAGGAGGAGAAGGATGAGGAGGAAAGAAGGAGGAGAAAGATGAGGAGGAAAGAAGAAAGAGAAAAAATAAGGGGGAAAGGGACAAGAAAGAAGAGAAATGAAGGAGGGCGAGGATGCGCAGAAAAACAGGAATAGAAGAAAGCTGGAGAGAAAACCCCTGAAAGCCAAGAGAAAATCGACGCACCTGGTGAAGATTCTTGGCTGTTTAATCTGTCGAGCTCCCTTGCGGAATAGAGCGGCGTGTTGACCTGGTAAGTGTTGTTGAAGAGGGAATAATCCACAGCGTACTGGCCCGTGTTCTTGTTGAAGGTGACCAACGGCTCGAACCTGTATCCCCACAGGATCTCGTTGGGCAGGTAGGAGGACCTCGCTTGGGTCGTCATTCCTGGGGAAAAGATTTCGGGGGATCGAATTTAGGGCAAGAGATCCTTGGGGGAAAAAGGACGGTGTGAAGCGGCATTGCAGGCTTCTCGTCTGCACGCTTGCCTTAAAACACGCGGGACTTTGTCTTGGCAGAGCTCCAACACTTCATGTCCCTTTGCAAACAGGTATCTGATGTGTATCTGTCTGTCTTTCTGATACTTTGTCTATCTATTCATTTCTTTATGTGTCTACCTGTCTATCTATCATCCTATCTATCCACTTACACCGTTAACATGCGAAGAGCTTGACATAACAGAATAATGACAGTACGAAAACATGTCCCGAACCTGTGGACTCGATGACGCCCTCCAGAATGACGACGATCTCGAACTTCTCCCTGAGCAGGTCGTGCGCCGCCGGAGAGCGAGTTCTCGTTGATCTTGTGCACGATGGTCATGGGCCAGATGAAGAAGATGCGGTCCTCGCCGATGTCGTAGCCCACGTCGAGCTCGTACTGGAAGAAGGGCAGCACCTCGCCCTCCCGCGTCACCCGCTTGCGGATCAGCTGCGCCCGCACGTGCGCCTCGATGATGTGCGACTTCCGCATGTCGCCCACGCGGAACAGCAGGCACATCTCGCCGTCGCGGAGGCACAGGCACGCGTTGCGGGAGAAGAGCAGCGTCTGCGTGCGCTTCTTCGGCCGCGACAGCTTGGCGAACACGATGCCCACCATGAAGGCCTGGGGGAGGGGGGGGGTCAAAGTAGTCGTAAATGTGCTTCGTAATTTTTATTACATCATGGTGCACACAAATCCACGTAATAGTAACACATAAACACATACGCACGCACGCACTTGCATATATTTACACGACCTATCCCACTTGCATGGAACGCACACCGTTTCCCTACCTGTATCATGACCCCCGTGATGCTCTGCACACACATGATGATGATGGCCTCGGGGCAGTATTCTGTGGTGTGCCGCGACCCGTAGCCGATGGTGTGCTGGGTCTCGACGCTGAACAGGAAGCAGGACGTGAAGCTGTAGATGTTTACCACGCAGGGGGTCCAGCTGCCAAGGGGTCGGGGAACGAGGCGCATTAAAGGGTTATTCTTGCGTTTTAAGAAGTTTACTACATTTACTCTTTATTCCTTGCTCTTACGGTTTCATTTTTTCTTGACTTGCTTTGTTTAGCATTCACTCTATTTGCTTATATATGCGACTCTCCGTCTGACCTTGTCTTTCTGTTTTTCTCCCTTCCCTTCTCCTACTTCTCCCATTCTTGATACTTATCTCCTTTTTTCTCCATTCTCAGCCTCCCTTGTTTCCAATCCCTCCCTCAGGTTCCCATTCCCTCCATTCTCTTCACAATCCTCTTCCTTTCTCTGTTGCTTATCCTCCCTCCGTGCACCTTCCCAACCATTCTCCATTCCCATTCTCATCTCTTCCATTCTTATTCCCTCCCTCCATTTCCTTTTCCTCCCCCTTCCTTTTCCTAATTTCCTCTTCCCTTACCTTATTCCTAATCTCCCTTTCTGTTCCCTTACCATCCCCCGTTTCCCCCCTCCCGCCCTTTCCTCCTTCCCCCGCCTTTCTCCCCACCCCCGCTTTATTTTCTCCACCCCCCCTCTCCCCCTTGCGCGCTTCCCCCCACTCCCGCCTTTCTTCCCCCACCCTCCCGAACCCCCCACTCCGCCCTTTCTCCCCCCCACTCCCGCCCTTTTCTCGCACTTCCCGCCCTTTCCCCCCCACTCCCGTCCTTTCTCCCCCCACTCCCACCCTTTCTCCCCCCACCCCACCCATTTCCCCCACTCCCGCCCTTTCTCCCCCACCCACCCCTCCCCTGTCACTCACCCTTTGTCACTCTGATTCGCTTCCTCGAGGTCTCCGTGTGTGTAGGCGATGATGTACCAGATGACGGCGAAGACAAGCCACGACATCATGAAGGACATTGCGAACACCAGCAGGGTCCACCGCCACTGTGGGGGAGGGAGAGGGAGTGTGGTGATTGTGGGGCGATTTGGTGGTGTGGTGATTGTGGGTGTGCGGGGAGTGTGGTGATTGTGGGTGTGCGGGGAGTGCGGGGAGTGTGGTGATTGTGAGTGCCGGGGAGTGTGGTGATTGTGGGGTGTGCGGGGAGTATGGTTATTGTGGGGTGATTGTGGGGCGTGCGGGGAGTGTGTGGTGGTTGTATGGGAGGGACGGGAGGAGTGGTAACTGTGGTGTATGGGTTGGGTGAGGATTGTTTGGGAAGTGTGGTGAATGTGGTGCGTCTGGTTGTGATGGTTTTGCAGTATTGTAGGCGTGTAGCTGTGTTGTGTTGGTGACTATAAATGGCAATTAAGTTGTGTGGTAATTGTGTCATAAACAAAGCGTGTGAGTATGGTGTGTAATTACTGAATATTAATTAAAGTGTGTGATAACAGTGTTAATTACGATGGTGAATGTGTTATCATTGTGATGTGTCATGGATTTATGATAACTGGGCAACTAATAACTATGTGATAAAGATAACTATACTGCGCTTACTTCAGAAAAACAACAACTGGCAACCCGGAACATGGAGTACTCCGATTCGATATATCTATTTCACGAGAAATTGGTGTTGAAGTCTGCATATTTCAATTAAAAAACAACAACAAAAACATTGCAAATAAACTTTAAAATCCAACCATATTGTAAACATAAGCATCAAATGCCAGGTAATTAAAAAACAAAAACAAAATCGAATCGGAATACTTCAGGGTAAGGGGCGAGTTGCCAGTGTCACTGCGGGTAGGAATGCTACGCTAGAACCATGATTTCGGCGTTGATTGGAGTTTGCCATTAATAATTACCGGTATATCTTGACGTGAAAAAAAAAAAATATACAAAATAACAAATTTGCAAAAAATCAGTTGAAGTGCAGAAAAAAGGGAACCTGCATTTATCTGCACATCAACGACCTGAATGAAAATATAAAAATAGATAAACGGATAAAGGACTGTTAAGATAAACACTAAAGACATAAAATGAAATAAAACTAAATAAAGGAAAAGATAAAAAAGCCATTTCTATTTCATAAGATATAAAAAAGAATCATTTACCTGCACATCGACGAGCGTAATAAAAATATCCCTAAAATTAAACAAATAAATAAAACCATATTAAATGAAACAAACAATAAAAAGAAAAAAAAAGAAATCAAGGAAAGGATAATCAAGAATAATTTACTTGGACATCGACGAGCGTAATACAAATGTCCCAAAAAATAAAAAAAATGAAATAAAGAACTGACAAAATAAGAATAAACAATAACAACTAGAAAATAAATAAACAAAACAAAACTGGATAAAGAAAAGGATAAAAAAA